>JASDQU010314833.1:0-10596 GCA_032191745.1 Picea mariana
CACCAATGAACCCATAGTAGATGGACCACAAGAAGTAGTATTAAGGAGATCTCAAAGGGTTAAGAGGTCTGCTATTTCGGATGATTATGTGGTTTATCTACAAGAATCTGATTTTGATATAGGAACGTGTAAGGATCCGGTTTCATTTTCACAAGCCATAGAAAGTAATGATTCTACTAAATGGATTAATGCCATGAATGATGAATTGAAATCGATGGGCCAAAAAAAATGAAGTCTGGGATCTTGTTGAATTACCCGAAGGATACAAGAAAGTTGGTTGTAAGTGGGTCTTCAAGACCAAACGCGACTCTAAGGGTAATATCAAACGACATATAGCTATACTTGTGGCCAAAGGTTTCACTCAGAAAGGAGGCATTGACTATAGAGAGACCTCCTCTCCTGTGTCCAAAAAGGACTCACTTAGAATCATTATGGCATTAGTAGCTCATTATGATTTAGAACTACACCAAATGGATGTGAAAACTGCTTTTCTGAATGGGAGTTTGGAGGAGCAATATCATGGAAAAGTGTGAAGCAAACTATCACTGCTTCATCCACTATGGAAGCTGAATTTGTGGCATGCTTTGAGGCCACGGTTCATGGATTGTGGTTGTGAAATTTTATCTCAGGACTTGGGGTTGTCGACTCTATTGCCAAGCCGCTGAGGATTTATTGTGATAATGCCGCAGCTGTATTCTTCTCTAAAAACAACAGGTATTCTAATGGTGCTAAACACATGGAACTGAAATACTTTGCCGTAAAAGAAGAAGTTCAGAAACAATGAGTGTCAATTGAACACATAAGCACATTGCTTATGGTTGCAGATCCATTGACGAAAGGATTGCCACCAAAAACATTTAAGGAACATGCTAACAGAATGGGAATTGAACGTAGCACATAACAATTGCTACTTTTATGAAATGGATCACATAATGATGTTTGTCTTATTTGACACTTTGAGATCTTAATAAAGGTGTTTCTGTTTGATAAACCCTGTTTTAAAATGTGTACGTACATGTATGAGAATAAATGCATAATGACAGGAATAGTCTCTGACAAGGGACATTATTGTTGGACCTTATGAAATCTCTCCTATTTTATAGACTAATTTAAACAAGTTACTAATGTTGTGGTACATGAAAGGGACTATGTCGTCTTATTGACATGGAACCGTCACGACTCGCATTACTAGGTTGTTTAATTATAGTATTATGATGACCAAACTGAAAACAAAGACGAATATGACTTATGGCGCACCTAATGTCTACTATGTTAAAATCTAACATTAAGTTATCATATGTGCCAAGTGGGAGAATGTAAGATTAATTTCGTAAATGACCCATATGAAGAAACAGTTATGAAAACTGCCGCCTTGGTAACGGAATGGTCAAATCTCCTACTCTGATGGACAAGTGGAGAATAACCGTCTTGGGGAAACCGGTCCTCTCTCTGCCTATAAAAGAACCTTCAAGAATATCCATCATATTGATCTGAAGGCGTATGGCAGCAGGGTAAGAGAGAGAAACTTGTTTTCTGTTCTGTTCAAGAAGTTTATAAAGAGGGTTCGGTTCAGTTCTGTTCAGTTATATTGAAGAGGGTTCTGTTCAACTCAATATCCAGTTCAAATGGATCTAGGTATGAATGTAATTTATTCCGCTGTATTAAGAAAAAAATTTCTCACTAACACCTACAAATTGAGCTTTATCAGATAAACAGGATTCAAATGTTTCACAAATACCAATAAATTGAAATTCAAATTGAAATTGAGGAAACAGATTACAGCCAACCAGCATCAGTGGCTTCTGTACCATAAAAGACTGAAAAAACTTCAATGAAAACAAAGGAAAATAGTAGTGAAGGTTCAGTCACCGGGTAACGGTTGGCCTCTGCAACGAAACCGAACACAGCCGCCAGCAGCGCCATGCATCCCACCACTGAACAAATAAATTTGTCCAATAAGTCCAACTTCTCCATCGTGTATTCTAGGCCCTCAATGATTCACACAACACAAGAAACTTTCAGAGAAACTTGATGTTCTGACCGTAGAAAAAGGAAAATTTAGGCGTTGTCTCCCCCTTGCATTCGCACGTTTCGCTTCATTTCACAAACTCCCACAACATATATTGATAGTTTGGGAGCGGAGCTGAATGTGTCAGGTGTTCAAGTTGGCAAGCTGCAGTTGTGTCCATCATAGATTCCACTGTGTAGGGTTCTCGCAGGTTGTGTTTTTCTGAATGAATTCCCTCAGAGTTGCATATTTATACATACTTTAGGTTTTGATCCATGATTGAGGACAAATTCCCGGAGAGTTCAATATCATTAAAATAGTTATATTGTTCCCTAGGATTGTATTTCATTTTGGTTACGCCCATAGGCTTATATTTATTGACAATGAGCACATTTAATAGGTATTTAGCTCTTAATACGTTTTCTATGGACGAGATTAAATATGCCTAGAATATTCTTAGTCCTAGATTAAATATGCCTAGAATATTCTTAGTCGTCACAATAAATGAATGGCTTTGATTTCATCCATTAACTTCCAAACTGTTATAAAGACATCCGTTTATATGTTTACTTTTTTACATTTACCTAATCGTGTTTAAAAATTACTGTATTCATTAACTTATTGCCACATCTACCTGATTAAAAAATATTAAAATATTAAGATGACCACATTTCTGTGCTAGCATCACCAACAATCGCTCGGAAATTTAACAGCCAACCGCCTTTTGACATTCACCAACCGCAACTTAGCGGCTGTGCTAGTTGATTACATCAGTTTAGATGTAATTCTTGTCTTGTCTGGTGGTGTTATATATATATTTTTAATTTATCTTGTCTGGTGTTATTTATTGTTGACTATAATTAGTCGCGATTTAATTTAAACTTGTTTCTACCCGATCTCTGTCACCTTTTGGATAAATAAGCCCGTAATCGCTGCCGCTGGATATGGATGGATAGAGAGAGGGAGGTGTAGGCGTGATATTTGACACTATTAGAATATCATTAAAATAGTTAGCATGTTACATTGCATTGTATTAATTATTTTTATTATGTTTCGTTACAACTAGCTTAAATTTGATGTTGAACTTGTGTGGTATTATTTTATTTTATTGTTACTAAATTAATTTAATTTGTATTAATAACTTTTATTATGTTTCATTACAACTAGCTTAGATTTGACGTTGAAATTGTGTGGCATTATTTTATTTTATTGTTTACTAAATTAATTTAATTTAAACCCATGTCATGTCATTAGAGTATCATTACAATAATTATCATGTCACCTTACATTTTTATTGCCCAATTATAATCAGTTTAAATTTAATTTTTAACTTATTTTATATTTATTTTTTTAATTATTAACTATAATTAAATGATGAATTAATTATAAATTAGGTCATATCATTAGAATATTATTAAAAGTTTTACCTTGAATTGTATTAACTATTTTCATTATAGATTATTACAAATAGTTTGAATTTGATTTTTAGATTTTTATATTTTCATTATAGATTATTACAAATAGTTTGAATTTGATTTTTAGATTTTTATCTTACAATGTTTGTTTTGTATGGATTATAATTAAATTTAATTTTAACATATAAATTTAGTTTAGATTCCATTTCTTTTCAATCTAGCTAGTGTAATGAACTTAAATTTTATATTCAATTTATAGGTCCAATTAACTAGATTTTTTAATTTTAAAGTATTATTAAATAAATTAATTTAAAAATAAAATTTAACTTTTTTATATTTTTCTACTTATTAACTATAATTAAATTATAAATTAATTATAAATTAGGTCATATCATTATAATATTATTAAAATTGTTATATTGAATTGAACTATTTTCATTATAAATTATTAAATTATTACAAATAGTTTGAATTTAATTTTTATCTTTGTATTAACTATTTTCATTACAAATAGTTTGAATTTAATTTTTATTTTAGTGTTTGTTTTGTATGGATTATAATTATATTTAATTCTAACATATATATTGGGTGGAATCACGAAGGTGGGTTACACTTTCGTGACAATCAACTCTCCAAAATTTCGAAAAACCTTTTTTCGGCCTAACTAAAAATATTTTTCGGTCGAAAGATACTATTTTCAGCCGAACTATTTTTCGGCCGAAAAAATAAACGTCAAATCGAATGGTGCAATAATCGCCCCCTCGATTTGCGTGTAGAAATTTGGTCAGCTGGATATTTTCTTTCCGGCAATAAGTTTTCGACCGAAAGATAGTTCGGCCGAAATATTGTTCGGCTGAAAACTAGTTCGACCGAAATATCTTTCGGCCGAACTATCTTTCGGCCGAAAGATGGTTTATATATTAGCCACACATCGAATTTGCAATGTTTACAAAAATTTGTTGGCGTAATCACCTCTGCGAGAGCTTTGTGGTCGCGAGTGTAAATTTGTGGTATTCGTGGTCGCGAGTGTAAATTTGTGAGAGCTCTGTGTAATCGTTATCGAGAGCTCGCCGAGGAGGTCACGAGGTTGCAGGGGTCGTGGAGAGGTCGTGAGGTCGCAGGGGTCGTGGGGGTCGTGGAGAGGTCGTGGAGAGGTTGCAGAGGTCGCAAGGTCGCAGGGGTCGTGGAGAGGTCGTGGAGAGGTTGCGGAGGTCGCAGGAGTCGTGGAGAGGTCGTGAGCGCCGAGAGAGGTAAGCTTCCTATATGGTTAATATTCTATATCATAAACAGTAATACCTTATGCTTCAAACTTGATGCAAGATTAAAAATATGCCTGGGGACTCGGAAGTAATGTTAGTCTGTGTTTATTGCATGGTTCACCAAACATTATTCAATAATTCCCACAGGTACGTTGTCCATCCAAATAATGATAAAAGTTGACCTTAACATGTTTCTTGGCAATAGTCTTATAGATTAACTTCTTTGCAGACTGTTAATCAATAATCATTGATCCCTTAGATGTTTCTCATTGACTCAAAGATTTAATTTTAATGGCCCAAATGCAATTGTCTGGTTCTCACTGTGGTGTCAAACTTTTTCTTCTTTGCCACATCATTTGTCATAGTTCCCGTGCCAGGGGAATTACTTTCTACCTCGTTCAACCTAGGTAATCTCTCCAAGTATCTGACAATTTTATGTACTTTTTAAATGCGATCTGCATATTGAGAGGAAAGCAATTATCTGCTCATCAACCATGTCTACTTCCAATAACTAAACCATGAACCTACCTACTCGTGGATATAAATCCAACGACACTTGGATGCTTATTTTTATCCATCTTCATCATTTTCTGTGACTTTTCAATGTCACCCCAGCTGCCAGGTGCTGCATAGATGTTCGAAGAAGGACAGAGTCCAACATTTTCACCGTCCAACTTAAAAGACACTCCACCAAATATTCTCGTCGTCCAGTATTGTCAAATATTCTCATACCCAAGAAAATACCCCCACATATAGGTTTGATTGGCAACTTAATAATAAAACTTTATACCTCAGCTAGGTGTCCAGCACATCATGAAGGTCAACCATGCAGCTATTATGTTCCATCATCAGTGATGAGACAATGTTTTCTCATGCAGTTAGTATGATTGGTCCTCGTTCACTAGATCAGCATGGCACATACAGACAAAAGTTAAAAGTCAAAACATGAACTCAAGGGTTATGGTTCAGGTTCATGACAGAGTGTTTCGTCTGTTGAAATAACTTTAGGACTTCCTTCTCAAAATGCATGGCATACCCTGCAATCATTGTTGTCCAGGAGACAAAATCTCATTTATGCATTTTGTCAAATTGAAAAGTCTACACGCTGTGTCAAGGTACTATTCTGTATCAAAAACAATATGCCTACTCCAAACAGTAAGATTTATCAAATATTGAGAATAATACCCAGTTCCCTGCGCTTGATGCAAGGTGAACAATATGCCTGAGCTCAGTATAATGCATGTCTATGTTTATATCTTGCTTCACTGATCATTTTCAATAATCCCTGGAAGAACACTGTCATCTTTACAGAATGGTGTCAAGAATTGGCCTTTCTCACAAATATCTTCAGCAATAGATCATGCAGATTACAGAATGGCAATGTTCTAAAATATAAAAAAGACATGGAAATTTGAGGTCATTAAAGTGTTCTAAAAATATGTTTGACAGTAGATTCAAAAATTTAAAAATATGTTTGACAGAAGATTAAAAATTTTGCTGTAAGTACAGAATTTACCAAACAAATCACATACCATATTGCTAACAGCTTTGAAGGAATATAATAAAACACAGCTTTGAAGGACTATGATAAAACACAACGAAAGAGGATATCGTTGATTATCTAGGTATTGATGTGTCAAATCTATGCGGCACACGTAGATGATTTCTGCATCCCTTAAATTACACCAATTTTAATGTTTATTCCTTACATTGAATATTGGAGATACATTATCATATTATATGGAGTGTATATTCTGCTTGAATTTTTTTTTATATGGTATGTCTATATTATTATTCAATGCATTATATAAAACAAAATTTGTGTTTATATTATTATTCAATGCATTATATACAGCCTCAGTGGGTTTAATAGTTAAGAACATGTGTTTCTTCTTAATAGGTCACAAGTTCAAATCCAGAGGGGTAGGTAATCGCAAAGTATGATATGTAAATTTTCAAGCAGTGCATTGTATTTAACATTCCACATATTTTCGTGTGCATCAATTTTGGTGTTTACAATTTTCATGAAGATGAATTTGTGCATCAATTTTGGTGTTTACAATTTGCATGAAGATGCTAGCACAACCATATAATTGTGGTTGTTGTTGATGAAAGTCTAAAGGTATATTTCATTTGCAAACAAACCCTAATTCTTTTTTGGCCTATTTCATTTATAAACAAATCTTAATTAGCATATTAAGATTACAAACAAACTCTAATTTTAGCAGAAACTTTAATTAGAGTTTTAAAATGAAATATTGTGTTGGTATAGTAGGTTGGTAACTTGAATTCTTATAATTTCCTTTTAAACATTTTTATCATAACATAAAGATGCAATCAATCTATGTTAACTTGGAGAACATATATATAATCAATCTATGTGAACCTAGAGTAGGGTTCCTTCTTAGCTTGCCCCTATCCCTCACTAGTTAAGGGCATGCAACAACTTCATCACAAAGATGATTTAACAATCTCATGAAACAATTTAATACATTCTCATAATAATTATAAACCAAAGATATCATTGCATTCCATAAATCATGAAACAATTTAATATATTCCCATAATAATTATAAACCAAAGTTATCACTGCATTCCATAAACCCTTGAGAGATTGGCCATTTACATAAACCCTTGATGAAATTCTTTAGAAAATTTGAAACCCTAAATTCAATATATACCGAAATTAGAGGGGAAGTAGATGATGATTATAATCACCGAGAAAACTTAAGGATTTGTTGGACGCTCTTGCAGAATGTTGCCCATGTGTTGCAAGTGAATGGGGTGGGAGATCATGCGCTCAAATCTCTGCAAGCATTGGCATATATATAATGGGGTCGGAGATCAAGACGGTGCACATGCGAGTTTCAATTGAAAATCCATGCAGAGGGTGAGATCCAATTGCCTCAGTGGATGGAGGATGGGAGCCGAAGAATATGTCTTCCCTTATCAATTGAAACAAAAGCTCGTGGTCCCCATTTTCCAATACAAACATGTTGGGTTACCTGGGCGTTACCACAAGATGGTGGGAGAATATGAAACGTTACGAGTGTGAAAGACAGTGGGTGTATATTAAACATTACTAGCTACACCTGGTTCACATCCCAGCAGTTATACGTGCAATTCATTTGAGGTAGTTCCTTCTAATCATCCAAACGTGGCAATAAAATCTTGCATAGATATTAATCCTTGTTAATCATCTTAACGTGGAAATCATATGGCCTTATAGTAATTTCTTAATATGATTAGGTAAATGTGAAAAAGTAAACATGTTAACGCATGCATTCATAAATGTAAGGAAGTTATGAACAATAATTCCCATTCATTGATTGTGGAATGTGATATTACTCTCATTGGCTTGTTTTTATCTCATATATATATATTTTTTTCACTAATCAAGTCACAAAGCCATCTACGATGTAGCTATAAGTCAGTATAATTTGTTCCATGGTGAAAATGGATTCACATATTTAAACTTGCTATTGATGTAGTCTCATAGCTTCTAACTAGTCGTCAAATGGTTAAGAAGGTATTTCACAAGAAATTCCTCCATTTATGTGTGGTGCATCTGATCAAACCAGATACTACAATACAATAGTTCCTTACATCCCTATAGAATCTAATACATAACTATTAGGATGTTCTTGACAAGGCTTAAGGTTTTCTCTTGCAATGCAAGACTAAGCATACTACTTATTTAATTCGTAATGAGTCACTACCTAATGCAATCAATGACAAGTTATAATTTGCTAAATTAGCATCACATTGCCATGCACATGTGGACTAAGTTGTGGACAACATGATCTGCTTTGAGCAGACTTTTCCTTACACTTAAACAACTTCATTATTGAGGAATTACATTGTAAATCCTATGGAACTTCAATTAGGGGAAAAAATTATGTATTATTGATGTAGACACTATCATAGGCCCATAACTAATGGTCACTTCCACTCACCTAGAAAGCTCGGCTCTTGCTCCTCCAAAATGGCATCAAACGTATAATGAAGATTGTGTATTTTAGAGAAAAAAATCTTTGAATCTGTTGAATACTCTAGAAAATGTCACTGTCATAGGTTATATGAATTGGCATCATACGAAGGATACTTCTCCTTTTCTTACTAATAAATCTCATCAAATTCTACCTAGACATTGTCTCCTACAAAAGTGCTAGGATATAATATTACATGCCATATTCCTTTTCTACTAGCCATCATTATTGGTCCTAGGAAACAAGTAGAGAAATACCAACTTATTCTTGCCTCCATTTTCTTTGTCACTAATGTCCAAAATGCAAAGGATTTCATTGATCATATGGTGTCTATTGATATGTTATCAATGGCTTCTTGGTAGTTTATACAAATATTTGTGTAGGAGTTAGTATAGTTAGCGCACATTATTCTTGGTAGTTTATCCAAAAAGAGGAGGAGGTCGGTGCACGTTAACCCCACATAGGAAAGTCGCAGCAATTCCAACACACTCTACAACAACAAAATATAGAGGGCCGCAACAAGGAAGACTCCAACAGAAAAAACCAAGAGGGCCGCAGCAAGGAGATTCCAACAGAAAATCTAGAGGATCGCAGCAAGGAGACTCCAACAAAAAATCAAGAAGGCCGTAGCGAGAAGAGGATCTGCTCACTCTAGAGAGAAAATAAAATTATGTAATGTGAGGGGTAGGAGGGGTTCTATTTATACTTTAGGTTAGGGTATTAAAAATATAAATTAAATTAAAATAATTAATATAACATGTTTAAATAAAATAATTTAAACATGATGTAATAAACATTTAATTTAAACTTTAATTAACCCTTAAGACAAAACAACATAAAACCCCAAAAAAAGAGGAGGAGGGTCGGTGCACATTAACCCCACACAGGAAAGTCGTAGCAGTTCCAACACACTCTACAACAACAAAATATAGAGGGTTGCAACAAGGAAGACTCCAACAGAAAAAATCAAGAAGGCCGCAGCGAGGAGATTCCAACATAAAATCTAGAGGATCGCAGCAAGGAGACCTAGTCCATAGTCATTTCATTTATGAAAGCTTTATCTAGCTATTCCATAATCACATAAGCTTTGGATCTAGTCCTCAACCTTTTTTGTAGTTTCTTAAAATATATTGAGAATGAAAAGATAGCAAGAGTGAAAATTGGTTGAGCTCTCAAACCAAATTGCATTGGACCCGTAACCAAATGTGTAGCCATTGTTGCAATTGAAATGTATTGCACCTATGAATCTAAGTAATGGAGGAAGACTCTCCAAGAGGGAAATCCACTATCAATTTCTAAAGAGGGAAAAAGACCCTAATAAAACCCTAAATAAATACTTTGTACCATGATTTCACCAAAAATTATACCATGGTTTCACTACCTCCACACCTCCAAATGTTCATATCTCCATTTCATTGAGTCCATCATTGTCTTGTGACTATTTCTCTATCTCCCATTCACTCTCTCCATCATTAAGAATGAAAGGGTGACAAAAAAAATAGTGATAAGACAATGATTGATTGAATGAAAGGGACATATGACCTTCTAGAGGTGTGGATGTAGTGAAATCACAATACAACTTTTGGAAAGGTGGGAAATATGTTTCCCATTTTGCACTGGACTGCTTAGTGATCTCATCTTGAAGACACATGTCTCACTTATACGAGGGTGGGGGGAGATATTGAGTAAAATATACCCTATTATGTTTTAATCATTATTTCCCCTACCCATACCCCCACCCCCACTCTCACCTTCATACCCTCATATATGAGGATGTAGGTGAGGGATACTAAGTAAAAAATATTAGCTTTTACACATTATTTTCGTCCATCCCAAGTCTCATACTATATTTTACTGATTATTCTTGAAGAGTGGGACACAAGCATTGTCCTATGGTTTTGTACACTAAGTATGAGTCTCCTTAT
>JASDQU010314834.1:885-13417 GCA_032191745.1 Picea mariana
GAGATTCCGCAAGGGGAGGAGCTGGGTCTGATGTGCCCCTTTTGAAGCAACTCTTGGATATGACACTTGATTTCATCATTTTCCATTTGCAAGCCATGATAGACTGGTCCATTAGAAAGAGGTGCATCGGGTAGTGCATCTGTACTCTTCCACCATGCCACCCACTTGCTTCTACTGCAAAGAGAGGCTCTATGTAGAGGTCACAGATGTGGCAATGAACTTCTATCTACTGTGAGCACGGATCACAAAGAAGATGAACTTTTCAGTCTATGAAATGACCTTACTGCATTGCTTAACATAGATTAAAGAAATAGCGGTAGGCGACACTACCTTTGGTATCCTGTACAATTGTCTACCCAAAGTAATAATAACACTGTGGGGTCTAGACTCATACACAACATGTTGCTTCCACAAATATGGTTGTCCTAAAATAACATCACAAAATTCAAGGGGAGAAATATCACACAATACCTCGTCTTTGAAGGGCTTGATGTCATAGGGTAGACAACATTATTGGCTGACGCAAAGATCCCTTCCTTGGAGAGGAGAGATGATGGTGTAGGGTTGTGGGTGCGGTGTCATTGGCAGGTCCAACCGCCTGACAACCTCTACTGAGATCAGGTTCTTCTGACTACCGCTATCGACAATGAAATGAAGTGGAGACCCCTTTACCCACATATGTGAGTGAAAGGGCCATTCCCCTTCCTTTGGTTCTTCAGGTTCGCTTGGATGGACTTTGGTGGTAGCAACAATGGCGCTATGTTCGACATAGATAATTTTCTTCCCTCCTTTTGGATTTGATTCAGAGTCAAAATCTGCCTCTGACTTGGAAGCTTTCAGCTCGACCACCAGTGACTACTTAGAGCGACATTCTTCGGTGTAGTGCCAAGGGATTTTATGGTATTCACACCACTTTCCCATGTCCTTCTTCGAATTTTCATTACCCTTCTTGGGTTGCAGCTTAGACTGGTTGTCCTGAGAGTGTCCATCTTTGCTATGTCCCTTGTTTTTTGGGTTGGGGCTGCCTTTGCCCTGCTTCAACTGTGAGGAGTTTGCAGATCCAAACTCTCACCTCTTTTGCTTAAATTTTTTCTCGATCTTGACAACATATCTATAAGTCGAGATAATGATGATACGATGTCCGAAAACTCCATTTCTGTTTGAATGTATCTATGCAAACAACCGCGATATTTGAGCACCAGATGTCAGTCTGAATATTTGATACCCAATTTGGTGCGCAGGGTATGGAAAATATTGGTGAAATCTGGTATTGTATGGTCCCTTTCCTGACGCAGCGTAGTCCATCTTGTGTACTAGTCCACGTAGCTTCCAACAAGGTAGTACTGTTCTTTAATGGCATCCCTGAAGGAATCCCATGTAGGGGCGACCACAAATATTGCAGATTTCTCTATGGCCCTTTGATCAATGTAAGTATCCCACCAGTCCTTAACATGGGGGACGACCTTGAGGAGTGCAAAAGTAATCTTTTCCCTATCAGAAAAATTGTGGACTGAAAAATGCCCTTCGAGCAGATTCAATGATTTATCTATAGCATTCTAATCTATCAGTCCTTCAAATAATGGAATATCAAAATTTACTTGTACCTTGAAGGGGGTTGCATGGTCGCTTGATGAAGATGTGTCTCCTATGGGTAGCTGCCAAAGGATCTGTGCAAAGTTGTCCATCATTTCGTTCTTTTGTCGCACAAGGGATTCCTAGAGAAACAATTTAAACGGATCTCTTGCTCCATCATCTTTCTTTTCATCCCCCATGAGTTGTTGTTGGGCTCCGCGTGACCGATCTTGCAAAGGATCAACTGGTTCAAGTCCCAAATTCTTGTCCCAGATCTTATCGGGGACATGCATGAAGAAAAATAAATGAAGAGCAGACGACTCTAATACCACTGATCCAGATTTATGAGCAGAACGAAAGGAATAACAATATGAATACAATAACACAAAGATACATAGAACAACAACATATATCCAGTGAACAATAACTTCTATTGAATTAAAAAAATAGGCTGAAACTGTAAAACTGAAGAACTGAAAACAACTTGCTCGAATGGTGGAAGCTATCTCTGAGAAGAGATGTGGCTTCTATGCACAACCATCTGAGCAGAATGATAACAATGAGGCTCCAAAGGCCTTTTTAACATTACTCATGAATGCCAAAACTGTATACATCTAAAAACCTAACCCTAGGAGATGAAACGCCAAAAGTTATGTGGGCTCCGATGGGTAAGTTGATCCCTCAACTTCCCAATGTTGTAAATTTTTCATACAACTTCCATTTTAGGCATGTGATATCCCATTGGAAAGGTATTTTTGAGAACAACACATTATTCCATCAAACTCTGACTTCATCCATAGTTTTGTTGTAGCAAGCAAAAAAAACAACACTGTTTAGGGCCCCAAAACGACCCTGGAAGTATCGAAAGTTGTACTGACATGAAAACTTCCAAAATAAGCCAGTTGGAATAGGTGGGATGCCACCAATATCCACCTGGATGCTGTGTAGGGCTTCAGGATAACCTCGAAAGTGCATAACCCACAATTACAAAGAAATGTCATCATTACAGAGAAACATGTTGAACTAAAAACTGTCAAGAGGAGCCAATTGGAATAGGTGGGTAGCCACCAATATCCACCTGGATCAAAATTTGAGGAAATTGAGCTCAGGGGTTTAAAATCCCAAATTTTAACCTTTGAATGAGTGTTTATAGACCTGTAATTGGTCTAATTTCAGAATGTACAGAGCAACTGGAGTGAAATGGGGCGAAAATGGGCAAAAGCCCCAATTTTATGAAGTGGAATTTGTTAAGGAATTGACATAGAAGTGTCAAATTTTGGGTGCAATAGTTGAATTGACATGCACATGGTCGGAATTGACCGTAGAAAGCTTAATTTCAAAGCTTCCATGGTGACTTGTGTGAGAATTGCAAATTATGCAATTCTAGAAAATTTGAAATTTGGGAAAATTTGGGTATTTTCCCCTACATGATGTCAACAATGATGTGGAGGCCACGTGACAGTGACATGGTAGTGGTGACATGGACTACCATGGTGGCGGTTGGTGGCATGGTGGCATGCCCAGTGGTGAGATGGTGGGCCACAGTGGCGAGGTGGTGGACCAACGTGGTAGATCATGGTATCAACCAAAATCATTGGTGGCATCACATGTCGGGAAGAGTGGTTTTGAAATAGCCCCCGGTGATGTGAAACCAATTAAAATGTTCCATTTATCATGGTGAAAAACCACCATGACATTGCAAAGGGACTTTAACCCTCAAACATTTTGGCAATGCGAAAACAATGTGGGTTGTTGATCTTCCGATCATCCCCACAGTTGGATCTGGGAGCATGTGAGTTGTCGTGGAAAACAAAAGGGGGCGAGGTGGCAGGTCCATGGTGGTGAGGTGACAGACCACGGTGGCAAGGTCGGCAATGGGTGGTGGCGGGCCAGGGATGACATTGGCGTTGCATAAGCGAGGTGGTATTGGGAAATACCATAAGCAGTTTCGCATGGAGGCAAGGCGGTTTCAAAAAAATAATTTGGCGATATGAAGCTAATGGGAGGACACCATGGAAGCATCATTTAGGGTTGTTAACTCTCACACAAGTTGACAGTGTGAAATCATCAAGGGTTGTTGATCATCCCTCGACATCGACTGTTGGATATTGGGGTATGCAAGTTGTGCGCACCCAAGGAAAAAGGGTGTGGGATGGGACCCACCCATATCCAAAGCCAATGAAAAAACGCCACGTGGAATTTTGACAGAAGAGGTGGGACCCTTGTCCCATCCATGGTAGAAAAGGTGCCAAGTGGGCATCTAGGTATCAGTGGGGCCCAAATATAATTTAATTATGAAATAAAGGTAAGGAAGGTGATGAAGGATGATGAGGAAAGGCCAGGGTGTCTGAGAGGGTGACATGGCATCACCTCAATGTGTCACTTCTAGGTTTTGTCCGCAGTGAGGAGAGCTACAAAAGTGCCAGAGAGGTCCATTGTTGATTTCTGCTTAGATTTGTTAGAATTTGCAAATTCATGGTTTTTAAAGATCTGAGTCCAAATCATTGGCAGAGGTCCAGATTAAGATGAAATTCTTGGAGAGATTCCAGAAAGTAGGCATGGAAATAACCCAGGAAGGAATTAATAAATCCTAAGGAGTTTGGAATGGGGATGCCAAAATAGGGAAAAGTCCACTATTCTGGGCCACTTTTTGGGGATTTTTTGGATTTTTAGAGGGGTAAAAGGGTCCCAAGATAGCGAAATTGAAAAAAAATATTTACTCGACATTTTGTTTACTCATCAAACAGACAACTTTGGTTCAGTGAAAATATTCTAGAAGTGCATAGTTTGGGAGATAGTCAGCCTGGCTGAAAATTCCAAGTCTAGAAAAAGGAGTGAAAAAGGAGAAAGTTTTCATTTCCAAATTGCTGTAGTTTTTTTTACTGGAGCATGATATTAACAATCTAAAAGTTGTTATGAATTTCTTGTCATCATTATTATCTATGTCTCATACAAAAGTTTCCCTAGTTCCTCACAAATTTACTTCTACAAGTGGTAGAAGTTGGCATCTGGGATTAATTGCACCATAATGAAAAGTGTACAAAAGGGGTAAATTAGCAATGTTCATATGACTATAACTTTATGCGTAGAGATCGGAATTTAGCAAGAAATAAGTCTTTGGAAATCTCTTGGATGGGAGAATCCACTTATCAACCTAGAAAATTGATCTTGGTAGTGAGGTTTACAATAAACTCAGAAGAAGATGACCAATGACATTAAAGGGTAGAAAAAAATTGTAGATCCAAAGAAAGATCAACGAGTAGGTTAAATATTATCCAATAGACATGAATAGACTCAATGCAAAGGTGGATGTGAACATAATACCATTGGGTTCAAATGGCTGTCTAATTAGCATGGATTGGTTGGAAAAACACCATGTTGTCCTAGACTGTTACAACACGACAATATCTTGTCTTAATGAGGATGGACAACAAGGAAAGATTCAAGGCATTATGAGAGTTGTAGTTGTTGGATAAATTTCAGCCATGCAACTGAAAAAGATTTTCAGAAAAGGATGTGAAATTTTTGCAGCCCATATGGAAGAGGCAACCAAATATAAAGTGGAAAGTATTGAATACCATCGAATCTTGAGGGATTTTGAAGATGTTTTTGGAGAAACCCCAAGATTTCCACCAAAGAGAGACATTGATTTCTCTATTGACTTGGTTCTAGGAGCTACCCTAGTGTCCAAGACACCTTACAGAATGGGCACACTAGAATTGAAAGAGTTGCAGATGTAGCTTGAAGAGTTTTTGAAGAAGGGGTATATATGCCTAAGTGTGTCACCTTGGGTAGCCCCATTTCTTCTTGTAACGAAGAAGGATGGGACCTTAAGGCTGCGTAATGATTTCAGATAGTTGAGTAAGGTCACTATAAAGAAAAAAATATTCTTTTCTAAGGATTGATTATTTATTTGATCAACTGAAGGGTGCAAGGATATTTTCCAAGATTGACTTGAGATCAAGTTATCATCAAGTGATGATAAAAGAAGAGGATATTAGCAAGACAACATTCAGGACAAGATATGGGCATTATGAATTTACAGTAGTGCCATTTGAGATATCATATTCCCTAACAATTTTTATGTGTGTGATGAATGGAGTGTTCAGGGAGTACCTAGACAAGTTTGTGATTATTTTCTTAGATGTTATTCTCATTTACTCAAAGACATAAGAAGAACATGAGAAACATTTGAGAATGGTGCTGCAAGTTTTGAGAGAGCATAAATTGTATGCCAAACTAAGTAAGTGCATCTTTTATCAAAAGAAGATTCACTACTTGGGGCATATTATTTCAGCATATGCGATAACACTTGATCCCAAGAAGATAAAGACCATTAGAGGATGGCCAACACCAAGAACTATGATAAAGCTCAGATCATTTATGGGTCTTGTTGTCTATTACCGAAGATTCATAAAAGAGTTTTCAAATATTGCAAGCCCAATCACTTCTTTGCAAAATAAGGGAGTGAAATTTGAATGGACTTCCAAATGTGAAGAATTTTTTTAGCAATTGAAAGATATTTTGATAAGTGCACCAATCTTAAAGATTGCAAATCGAGATGAAGATTTTGTAGTGTGCACAAATGCATGCAAAGAAGGGCTCGATGGAGTCCTCGATTATAAGGAGCATGTTGTATGCTATGAATCTATAAAATTAAAGGAGGATGAGAGGAATTATGCTACACATGACTTGGAGTTAGCATCAATTGTTCATGCATTAAAAATGTGGAGACAATGCCTCATGGGCCGAAGATTTGAGCTAAGAACATACCATTGTGGTTTGAAGCATTTATTTGGACAACTGACATTAAATGCTAGACAAACTAGATGGCTGAAATTTTTGAGTGAATATGACTTTGAAATTAAGCATATCAAAGCCAAGAAAAATCAGGTGGTTGATGCACTCAGCAGAAAAACTCATGAAAAACATATTTCAACCATTAGCATGTTCAACACAAATTTAAAAGACAAAATTTTAGAGGATGGAAATTTAGACCAACAATATGTAAAAATAAAAGAGACATAACAACAAGGCAATTTACAGTAGAAATTTAATTGTTATGAGTTGAAAGAGGAGGGAATCCTCATGTATAAAGAAAAATTTTATGTGCCGAATTCCGAAGAGCTAAAAAATACAGTGTTGAGAAAAATGAACAATGTGCCATATGTTGGGCACATAGAATATCAAAAGACAATTGAAACTGTAAGAAGCCAAAACTTTTGGCCATGGATGAATAAAGAAGTGGATAATTACATAGCCAGGTGCCTATAATCCCAAAAGGTGAAAACAAAACATAGACATCTAGCGGGGCTGTTAAAACCATTGCCCATTCCTAAGTGGAAATGGGAAGTGGTTACAATTGATTTCATTACAAAGTTGCTTAAAACAATGAAGCAACATGATTCTGTCATGGTGGTTGTGGAAAAATTAACAAAAGTTGCACATTTTATTCCTGTGAAAACTACATACAAGGAAACAAACATTGCAAAGATCTACATGAAGGAAGTCATCAGGCTACATGGATTGCCTAAGGAATTTTTTTTAGACAGAGATCCAAAATTGACATCTAATTTTTTGAAAGGTTTGTTCAAAATCTTTGGAACGAATTTAAATCTCAGTACAACCTATCACCCAGAGTCAGATGGGTAAATATAGAGGACCAAAAAAAAAATTGAAGACATGCTTCGAATGTATGTAATGGACCAACCATCAAGGTGGGAGGACTAAATTCACTAATTAGTAGAGTTTGTTTACAATAATGGGTATCTATCCTCATTAAAAATTATCCCATTTGAAGCATTGTATGGCAGGAAGCGTAACACACCAATGAGCTGGGATAACCCAACAAACATAGCAATCATTGGGACGGATTTTGTTAAGGTAAATGGAAGATCAGATGACAAAGATTTGGTAGAATTTAAAGGCTACCTAGGACAAGCATAAAAGTTATGCAGACAAGAACAAATTTTTTAGAGATTTTAAAGTGGGAGAACATGTTTTCCTAAAAGTGAAAGTGAAAATAAGTTTGATAAGATTGGGTTGTTGCCCAAAATTGGCAGCAATATATTGTGGGCCATTTGAAATCTTAGAAAATATATGGCTAGTTGCATGCATGCTAGCATTTACTGCATCCATGAGAGTGCATACAATTTTTCATGTATCATTATTAAATAAATATGTGCTTGACCCTAACCACATAATTTATTGGACTGTGATCCAGGTGGAAAATGAAAGGGGATTTCCTGGTGGAAATAGTACGCATCCTGGACTGGAAAGTCAAAGTGCTCAAGAACACAACCATAGGACCAGAAAGTCAAAGTGCATACAAACAAAGCCACAGGGCTAGTAAAGGTTCAATGGATGTGTTACAACATGGGAGCATGAAGAAACTATGCAGGAGGAATGCCTGCAATTGTTTTTCAATTTTGAAAAAGATGGAAGTTAAAAATGCAAGACTCCATTTTGGGTAGCTAGGTTCTAGAACCATATCTTATAATTCTTGGTCACCTGCACTAATAGCACTGATAAAACAATGGTGTTTCCTGATGGATTTAGGGTAGTAAAGGGGGCACATTCCTTGGATCAGTAGGTTGAGAAGAACAAGAGATTTTGGTTGGGACTGTTGTTGAAGAGTAAACATATTGTAGAATTTTATTTTCTGAATATTATGATGTAAATTTGTGCATGTATTTCGACATGGAGTTGTGCATTGAGGATGATGCACAATTATAAGGGAGGGGAAATGTAACATCCTCACTATAATCCCCAATTTAATTAATGCAAAATGTAGAAATGAATGTGGCTATGGCTAAGTGATGTAATATGAAAAATGTATTGACTGATTTTACTAAAAATAATGTGATGCCAACTACTAGGATTATGGTCAGAGATGGGGGATGATTAATCCATAAGAGAGATGGGATGCCTGAGAGTGTCTAAGAGGGGCCCAAGGGGAAAATGGTTTATATATATTAATCCAAAACCATGTTTTTGAATTCTAATATCTTTCAGTCAACCATGTATTTTTTGTTTGAGTGTATGAGAGTCAAATCATTGAATGCATGTCAAGAGGTGGGTGTAGAAGTCACTTCCCTAGTTATTGAGAGCATGGGGCTATAATACAATCAACATTGGGTAGAGTGAGGAGTCTATTGTCTTGGGAAAATAAAGGAAATTCGTATGGGGAGTATAGGCAAATTTTCACATTCAGTTTTGCATGAAAAACAAGTACAGAGGAAGGAAAATGCGCACCAAAGCTAGACAGGAAGGCTGAGCAAATTCTAGAGCATGTTGGAGCGTTTTGGAGTTGGAAAATGAAGAACTAGGTTTTCAGGCCTGAAGAGTGAACTCCCGTGTGAGTTTCATTGTAACAACAAGTGTTTGTTGTTGTTTTCCTGGCAGTGAGTTCCCTTTAGTTCCCAACAAAGATATTCCTGGTTACATGTGCCAAAGGGACCTTTATAAATGAATGAGATGCCCAATGGATTGAGAGAAGTGAAGGGGTACATTCCTTGGGTTGGGCAGGTCAAGAGGAAAAGAGTTGGAGGAATTTCATGATAGCTATAGGAGAATACCAGTCGGTTTTGATATATTGAACTGTGAGGGGAATGTGTGAGGCACCATTTTTTTTATGTATTCCTAGCCCCAGCTCAGGGTTAACTTGTTGTTGATATATGGAACAACTATTGGATTACTGAGAGGGGGGGTGAATCATTAATAAAGAAATATAATACTTTTTAACCATATAATGCTAGTGTTATATCAATGTAGCATTATCATCCAATATTTATAGAGTAAATAAACAATGAACAAATGAACACTAATACACATACATAGTACACCAGTGTTTTTACGTGGAAACCCAAAGCGAGAGAAAACCACAAAATGCTTTTTCTTATATGTCTTGAAGAATTACATTCATTGGAAGCACCAACTTCCTTTGTTTTCCAACTGCAACTGGAAGGAGGCTCCAACCCCCTAGTTTCGTAGGCTACAACCTGAGGGAAGCTCCAACTCCCCAATTCTCTGGCTACAACCATAAGGAGGCTACAACCCCCTATGTTCTCCGACTACAACCGAAAGGTGGCTAGAACCACCTATCCTTGCCCCGTCCAACCTCCATGACGTATAAGTAGAATGATGGAACCACTGTCACACTATCACTATGAGATATACTGTTGTAAACATGTACCAATCAACCTGCACCAAACAACCTGTACCAATAATCTGAACCATGCATCAACCTGTAATCAACCTATACCATAAACAAGTGCACCGACCTGTACCTCAACCTCAACCAAAATCCCTCATCAATTGCATCATCCAAATATGATTTGTAACTTTTTAATAGACCTGATGTATATGATCACATACCTGCAAAGCTTCCTTAACTTTAACAACAAGAGACTAGAATTTTCATCAAACTTTACTTTAGTCTCACATGACTAGTTTTGGATTAGTCAACAACCCTAACTTAAAATAATCATAACTATGTACCTATAATGAATAAAGATACAAAAATAGTACACAATGTTCTCCAGTGTGTTTTATGCAATTCCTCCAAGTGTCACTACTTGGAACCTCTCAGAAAAGGAGTTATAGAAAAAAGGCATACCTTTTTGAATTCAGGCTTATTCTAGAGAGCGAACTTGTAGAGTGTGCCCCACACATAATGTTTGTTGTATGGATCTGAAAATTGTACACATAATAATAGAGACTGTACTATAACCAACACATTTGGTCTTACTAAATTTGGATCTGTTATGAATAAGTTATGGCGTTTTTACCCGAAACACCTGTTTTAGACTAGTTTCAGGACTAGCCACAAACCCTATTTTCCACGGAGTGTAACTCCAAAAATACAACGACCCACAAGTTGAAATTATTACCACAACTACTTGGATATGTTTTCTCAATGTCCTCCCAATTTCACAGTCTGAATCATTCTAGAAAAAAATTTATTGCAAAAATGGTGAGATGACCTGTAAATAACATACCTTAGAAAACATCATCAAAATAATTTATCCTCCCTTGAATTTTGCCCTTCTTTACTTCACCTTCCCTCTGAAATTCAGCTTATATATCTTTCGGTTACCTCATTCACCTGTAGATATTCAATATGCTCAAGTATAATTAAAATGAGAGAGCCTTGCCTCTTATTTATACTCTCCAAGTAGCTTCCTTAGAAGCATCTTCTAGGTCGCTTTGTCCACATAGCCACTTTGTCCACATAATCACCTATGTCCAACTTTGCCCAATTTTCCACTTGTCCATGTATCCAATAGCCACTTGACCACTTAACCCATTTTCCTCATTTTAGGGTTAACCTTCTTATAACCACTTTCCATAATTAGAAAGTTCTCCATTTACTTTATTATTTAAATAATCGTCCTTGACTTTGTCACTTCACTTTATTGTTTAAACAATCCTCTTTGATTTTGTCACTTCAGTTTATTATTTAAATAATCATCTTTGACTTTGTCACTTCAATTTATTATTTAAATAATTTCTTCATTGCAAGTACTTTGACTTCTTTGACCTTTTGGGGTTTCAAGCCAATCATATGAGGGTCCTTCAACTTCGTAAGGCCATAACTCTCAAACCGTGAAGAGTTATGTGACGTTCCACATACCACTGGAAATGGAATGACATGTACTATCCATCTAGAATAGTATTACCTACAAATATATCAAAATTCATACCATTATACATCAAACAAACTTGGGTCCATTACCCAAATCTTTGTGCTACCGAAATTCGCTACCGAACTTTCTTCAAGGGTTGACATCAATGAAAACCAACCTAATTAATCAAAAATATCCACCTTTAGCATTGATGGAAACACTCTGATGCAATACTAAAATCATATCAGTGTATCACTCATGCTCCCCCTGGAACCATGCCTGCATCTCTGTGACCAATGCTCCCCCGGGAACCATGGCTCTGTCCTCTCCATCTGATAAATCTCTCCCCCTTTGTCATCAATGGAAAATGTATCTTTCCATTCAGTGCTGCTCCCCCTATCTGAATTGTCTGATCCCCCAACCTGAACTGTCCTCTTTATAGTGCTTCCTCGTGTACATATAAGACATATAAGATAAACATTCAAAAGAATTCATTTTGGAGTAGAAATAACTCCAAGTATATGGTGAATATACTCAAAGTCTTCCTGTGGAAGCGATTTTGTAAAGATGTCTACCACTTGTTCTTTTGTGCCCACATATTCAACTCTGCTATTCTTTTTTGCAACATGCTCCCGTAGAAAGTGATACTTGATTGGAATGTGCTTCGTCTTAGAGTGCATGACCAAGTTCTTTGAGATATTGATGACACTTGTATTATCACAATAGATTGGAATGGGCTCAACATACTCAACCTGTATATCTATTAGAGTTTTTTTCATCCATAGAACCTATGTACAACATGCTGCTGCTACAATATACTCTGCCTCAGCTGTAGATACACATACTGATGATTGTTTCTTGCTTAGCCATGATACTAAACACCCACACAAGTAGAACACTGCTCCACTTGTGATTCATCAGTCATCAATGCAACCTGCCCAATCTGCATCTGTGTAGGCAATAAGTGATAGATCCTTTCCTTTTGGATACCATAATCCAAACTCTTCTGTTCCTTTGAGATATCTGAAAATCCTCTTCACTGCTAATACAAGTGATTCCTTTGGTGCTGCATTAAATCATGCCACCTGTCCAAATACCTGCATTAAATCTGGTCTGGATGCTCTCACATATAGTATGCTACCAATCATTGACCTGTATTGCCTTTGATATGTAGACTTTGAATCATCATCTTTGCTCAACTTGCAATTGGTTTGCATGGGAGTGATAACTGATTTGTAATCTTCCATTCCGAACCTCTTTAGCATTTCTCTGATATACTTGGTTTGAGAAATAAAAAATTCCTTGGTTGCTTTAACGTATCTGAAGACCCAGAA
>JASDQU010314837.1:2473-12945 GCA_032191745.1 Picea mariana
TACTAATTCATATACACAGCGGAAATCATGATAACATAAGCAGTAGAGTCATGCAAAACATGATTAAAACATAATCAGATACTTATCTTTTAACAGTGGTAGAATCCACCAACCAAGTGCAGGCCTTCCACGAACCTCCCAGCCTTAGACCACACTGCTCATCAGCTCAGCAGTGTGTCACCCCCGAGCTGGGACTAAGCTCCACCCCGAGACAAGGAATCCTAGGTTAGGCTGAGATTACAGGGAAAACAGCACACAACCGCAGGAAGGGATTCTCTCCCAGGAACCACCCACACTCACTGCCCACAGACCCTCATTCCCCACATGCTTGTTCCACCCCAGGAGTATACACCTTCTCTGTCACCTGGACAGTCCTTCGGCTACTAACCTCCCTTGCCTTGGGTTACAGCAACAGACCAGACCGGAAGTCTTCAGGCTCTGTGGCAGCTACAGGGTTCCTTCCAGGAGTTCTCTCCTTCCTTTGCGCACTCTCTCGCCTGGAGAGAATCGTTCATAGGTCAACAAACCTCCCACGCAGTCTAGCACTACGTGGCCACACAACCAACGGAAAACAGACACAGCTTTTTCCACAGGCTCAGCAATGGAAAAATGGCTCACGGTCACGGCTTTGGGACAGAGATCTCACGCATAGGCTCGATCTCGTGCAGTGGATGCACACGGACTCTCCAGACACAACACGGGATTTTTCGATTCAAACCGAGGTGAAACCGGCTCTTTCAGAATCGATCACAGGCTTCTGGTTCAGTACGGAGGTATACACAGGTTTTTCAGTTCAGAAGGTGTACGAGGTTTTTCTGCAGAGCTCGGGCCAGTCATACTACTCAGAGCCCCTACACCCTCAGGCAATCCGCTCGAATGAGAGAGTGAAACCCCTTCACGGTCCACCCAAACTGTTTTATTCTCATGCACCAGGGTCGACACTTGTCGCCCTGGAGATTGCATGCATTCCACCAGCACGCATCACCTTCCCTTGGTCAGGAACTTAGGATAAAAAATATAAATGGCACATGTTCTTTTGGAATAATAATAAAATATTATTCCTAGGCTTAAGCCCCCTAGGCAAACACTTAGCCCCTTTTTCCACCTTCCAGCCCCTAATCCCTTGCCCACTGTATGGATGCTTAGTCCCCCTTCACTCATTCATCGTGGTCGGTCTGCACCCGGCGGTGTTTACAATTTTATTAAATGGTTTTTCATATATATACAAGTACAAAATCAGGCCCTTGGCCTCCAACCCTTAGGCTCTCTGGCCTAACAATCACATAAGCCCACCGGCTTATACAAACTTGGCTCACCAGCCTATAACACATATTGACAATTCATTTCATACATCAGATTTACAACTGGGCTCGGCCTTGGGGACATTACAGGACACCTCATCAACCCTCCCATACTTAATCTTGATAAGTCACATAGTGTCTTTGAGCCGTTAATTGTTTGATATAGTGATCTTTGATGCACATGCTTAGATGGATTATTTATTCATTGGATCCACTTATCATGATGTTAAGACTTGAGATCCTTGGAGGGCGTGTTCATTTGTCTTTGCAGGACCTAGTTGGTGGATAGTTTTGGGAGAACAAGCCTAGCTTGGGCTTCCATGGGGCTACAATCCCACAGGTTCGATGCCAGGGGCCTGAATGCTGGATGAGATAGATCATACTTGGATGGCCTTGATGATGACTTGGACAACCTAGCCCACCCCTTACTTGCCAAACGATTTGCCCAGGAGGGGCAAAACGTTCCACTTTTTAGCTTGATGTCATGATCATGGGGGGCTAGGGCATGGTGATGAGGTGCCACTCTTTGACATATGGATGTTTGAGGAGGAGAAGGGTCTTCACCATGATATAAGTGCCTAGATGCTTGACACATGGCCTTTGGAGGCCCATCCATGCTTCTCCAACACCAACGACTTCCTCAAAGTGGAAAAATGTTCCCTAAAGGGGCGACGTCCTCTTAAATTAGGGTTTAATTTGTGCAAAAAGTAAAATTTTAAGTGAATTGTTTAATATTACTTTGTTAAGGGGGAAAGATTAGGGTTGTTGACACTTAATCCTGTGTTTTACTCCTTATTTTGTGGACAAACTATGTTAATTACTTTTAGTATAAATAGAGATCATAAGATCTCATTTGAATCATAACTCTCACTCTTGTGAGAGACTTGGTCTGAAATTTTCGTCCCTCTTGGCTATTTCTATCTCTTGTGCACTTGTGTATGGATATACATATCAATGGTTGATGGAAGAAGTGATACGCTAGCCTTGGAAGGCTTTTCTATTGCTGTTGTGGTGGATTATCTTGGCATTTTTCCTTGAATTGGTATGGTTTTTACTTTCTTGCTATCATCTGTTACAAGTCAAGGTCATTGTGATAGGAACTAGGTGGGAAGTATAAGGGAATACACCCCCACCTTATGCTTCACCACTTTATGCTTCATCTTATTGCTTCAACAAGGGTTTGCTAAGAGAAGTATAAGGGTATACACCCTCTTATCTTAAACCCTAGCCTAGAGACACTTGCCTTGGGAAGTAAAAGGGCTTACACCCGAAAGGAGGTAGTTTCTCTAATATCCTTTTGACTCCATTAACCCAATAGTAAAGGCACTAGTCATACTTTTTTGCATTGGAGATATAAAATCATTGCCTTGGGAAACACAATTTTTGGTCTTTTCAAAGGTCTCTTACTTGAAGTTGATCTGTCTCATTCAGAGGAGTCTTCCCCCACTAGGGCATCCCCTCTCTCCCAACACTCTAATTGTTGTTACAAACTTTAACCTACAGCCATTACGGCTGCATAACCCTAGCTGTTAACACTCTCATAACTCCTAAACTAACCCTAGACTAGCTCTTAAATTTTGTACACTAACTCTACTAACTATGGCGCATCTTTTGGGCTAGTTCTTGGAAACTTTTCATGGCTGATTTTGTCGCTGCATGCCACTAAATTCCTCAGCCATAAGGCTGCAATTTTCTGCAGAAAACACATGTTTACAACAACCATCTTATCTAGCTTCTTAAGTGTTATTTTTCAGCCTATGTTCATTTCTAGGTTTGATGTTGATTTACCTAACTAGTCTAGATCTTTATATGTTGATTTTAGATGTTTTATTTGCTGATATAAATTGATATATACTACTAAAAATTATGGACAACAAGCTTAACTTGCTGATCCAACTAACATATATCATTGCAAAGTGTATTTTCTTGTGTCTCGATCAGGTACAGTCATCCAGACAAGTATTATACCTATGGGGCAGCAATTACTTGACTTGCAAGACATATTTCCCTACCTTTCATTCCACTTAGAATTAACCTCTAGGGGTTTCAGTTCCATTTCCCTCTACCTCCATATCAATCCCCCTAGGTTCACAGAGATCCCTAGCTATCTAAATCATTGTCCAACAGAATGGAGAGAAATTTGCCTCTAATTTGACGGTGATCCGGCTCTAGCAGTCACCCATGTCGTCAATTATATGAAGTATGCATCAAGATTAAATGTGCTCCATAACGATGTGCTGATGAAAATTTTCCGTGTCTTCATTGGAATCAAGTCAAAAGGATTGGCTTTCACACTCATGTAATCCAAAGAGTATCCCTTCTTCTACAAGGATTTCTTAGGCAATATCGTCCAACTACTCAAAGTTTTCAAGATGTTTTCCAAGAGCTCAAATAGACTCTTTGCCGAGAAGGTTTTCTGATTGATGATGAGACATATGATGAAAATGAAGTATTTGATCTTCCAATTGATGAGGGAATCCAGACCTTTTCTCCTCCTGCACATCAAGAAGAGAACATGATGAGTTATAATCCTTTTGAGAACTTTGATGATGCTTTGTTCCACGACTGTGGAAATGAAGAAAATTGCCAAAAGGATCTCAATGAAGTTTCTCTTGCAGAAGGCCTGAACGAGACATTGTCCTCTATTGTCCCTTTTGAAGATGAAGTTATCCAGTCTTGTGAAGAAGTAATTAACTTCTATGATGTAGATGAAATCATGGAATAACCCTCAGATACAGTTGATGATCACATTGATGATTTCATATAGATTGGGAGATGGATATGGGATTTGGGTTGTTTCATTTTCGACGAAGATCCTATCTGTGAAATTGAAGGCACATCTCAGATAAAGGATACAAAAAGGATTTCTTCAAAGGATTTCGTTTTACATCCAGATGGTCCATATATGTTCCAACCTGATGATATGGTTTCAAATTTGTTCCATCCATTCGAGGACGACCCGACGTAGTGTTTTCAAGATGGTTTTTAACCACCATACTCAAATTTTGATAGACACCGGGTCATGGCCTTCCCAAAGAAATCTGCAGTCCATACTACCAAACGGAAGTACCTTCATGTTGAGACTTTGGGCAGGGATATGCAGACAAAGAAAAGACATTTCCTGAGTCCAACAGAGGAGTTTTTTTTTAAGGTTGTGCCTTACCACGTTTCCTCTTGTTTGGGAAATCATAGGGTTTTCTTTGGATCTCTCGTCCTTTCTCAGCCTTCGGGGAGCAATGATCTTCTAATTGAAGATGAATACGAGTCATCGTCTATGTATATCATCCCCCTTCAGAGATGGATTGATAAGACATGTGGCTACACTTTCAGGAAGGATGATTGGGTTTATGGTTTCTCTTTCCAACATGATTTCCTCCCTCCCATCCATCTTCATGAGTTTTATTTCATCATAGATTATATGTGTGTTCATACTCATGAGTATTATGTGCTTGACTTATCTTTGTTGTATTATATGATTAAGCACAGGGGGGGATACTTTAATGAGATGATCAAATGGTTGCACTAGTTGTATGACTTCACCTGACATCATCCAGCACATGATCTTCAGGGCCCCAAGGCCCCAGGTAAGTATGTAAGTCATTTTGATTCCCTTCATTTGCATCTTGATTGCTCATATTAGTTTAGATGCATTTCATTTTCATTTTGCTCTACTTGCATATTGATTTCATGCTTAGCTTAGAATTTATTAAAAAAATGTCAAAATTTTCTTTTTTCTAATTTTGTTGGTTTGGATTTTGATCATATGAGAACAAGGATGAGTAGGAAATAATGCACTTGACAGTTTGATGTTTCCTCGTAGGCACATGTCTACCAGGATATGTTGTTGTTCTCATGCGCAATACGGTGAGCACATGTCCCCAAGTAGGATCCAGTTGTTATCCCCATTTTGTGGATAGCTAAGGAGATGATGTCTCAAGGCCCTCTGGTTGCAGGTATGGAGTGTCGAGAGACTACATGACCAACAATACCCTTTTGCACAGATGAAAAACCCACTCACCACCATAGATGGTCACATGTTTACATATGGCATCCACCACACCAGCTGGCTTCTGGAAGGCAGTGGGCCTTGATCCACGAGGTACAGGTCAGTATTATGGTGAGCATCATTTCAATACTTAAGCCATTTGATTATGTTGTATCTTAGATTGCTCTAGATTCCATGAGATGTGCTTGGACATTATTCCTTTTGCCCTGCTTCACCTTGGTGATTGACATTGTTCCCTAGTAAGTGGTTTTCCTTGTGGATGGGTTTGCTATTGGGAACTCCCTTAATGATCCATCGTATCATTCCCGACCATACTTACCACTTTCCATCATTATTCCCCTCAATTTCCTTATCTCTTGGGATTTTAGGGTGTATTGACCCAAGAAGGGGTTGTCCCTCATTCTATGGGAAGAAGGGGCTAAAGGCCCAGAGGGGTTGGTGTTGGGTAAAAGATAAAATACTTATATAGACCTTCCATATGTTGCACCCAGGGATCACCCAAGAAAACAATGAAACACTTATCTTTGAATAAAAGGGACCCACAATAAAATAAAATGCTTAAAACGTTAGTTGAAGGATAGGAGGTCTCATCACGAGCCAACCTATCACATCCATGGATATCTAGTGGTATGACATTATCGTCATCTAGTAACCAAACAAGGGAAATGACTCCCAATTGCATGGCTGAGAGAAAGGGGGTCTCATCATGAGCCAACCTTCTCATTTCCATTAGGTATTTGTGGGTGACATTGCCACCACCTAGTCACCATGCCAGGGTAGTGACCTTCAATCTCTCCTTATCCTATATTGAAAGAAAACAAAGAAATAAAGATGAAAGGCAATTGATGGGTTTGGAAAAAGTGCATTGCGGATGAAGGTACCACACACCCTCTATAAAGGCACCCACGAATGAGACACTGCGACCCTGTGTATGTCATGAGCCCTATGCCCATTAAGTCTTGACCCCTACCACCTCATCCACTTTACAGGGCTTAGAGAGGGATATCTTGGAAGTTATCGTTGACCAAGGAAAATACCTACCTAATAGGACACCTCGTCAACCCTCCCATACTTAAGCTTGACAAGTTGCATGGTGTCTTTGAGTTGTTAATTGTTTGATATAGTGATCTTTGAGTCATATTCTTAGATGGATTAAATTTTCTATTGGATCCACTTATCATGATGTTATGACTTTAGATCCTTTGAGTGTGTGTTCATTTGTCTTTGCAGGACCTAGTTGGTGGATAGTTTTGGGAGAACAAGCCTAGCTTGGGTTTTCATGGGGCTACAAGCCCACAGGTTGAATGTCAAGGGATTGAATGTCGGATGAGAGAGATTAGATTTGGACAGCCTTGATGATGATTTGGACGGCCTTGATGATTTGGAAGGAAGGGGGGGTGAAGCCTTAGGGGGAGAAACCATATTTTTCGAGAGAGGCGTAGAGGGAGAAGAGGAAGATGAAGGGAAGGAAACCAATTTCACCTCATTCAAAGAATTCAGAATACCTGACTTAGCTGCCTAAAGGGCCAATTTTACCATCACAGAATTAGTAGCTTTTGCATTCCCTGTTTCAATGACAACTTCCTCCTTTCCATCTACCGAGAAAACCTCCACCGCTTCCACTCTTCCCTTGGTGGGTTTTCTTCTCCAAACCTTCAGTGGGAGTTGGCCCCAAGGAGACAGACGCACACAAAGAGCCCCAATGTGTCCAATTTCATGAAAGTCGTGGCACCAAAAGGGTAGTTTCCAATAATCCACCTTCTGGTGCCATGTAATGTCACAAAAAACAATGTCATTGCTACCAACCAAACCCTCACGAATATTAACCTTGACTTGGATCCAAACCCAATGATGATCTTTTTTGAAGCCCAGTTGGGCTCATGCCCTGCAAACAAACCTATTTTATTTCCAATTACTTCTAGCACATCTTTGGTCCAAAATGCTAGAGGTAAACCACGCCGTATGGCTCATACCTTCATATGCGAAACATGCTCTCTGGCGGGATCAAAATACATAGTATAGGGCTAGAGAGAAAGTCCCGACAAGCCCTAAGGCCAGCTTCTCCTAAGGAGTTCCTCGCAGTCTTTCTTAGAGCTTAACATAAAGGAATTCCATCCCCTGGACACAACATGGGCCTCTGGGTCATAGTCGAGTAAAGGGGTCCATTCATGGTCAATCCACTTTTGGAGGGCCATTTCACCAGGCAATTTTCCATTAACCTTCCAACCAACATTCTTCCCTCAAAGTGAGTAATTTCCCGTATCGAAATGTCTTCGCCAATGACCATCCTTACAGGGTTTCCTTTTTCCTGGATCCACTTTGATTTCTTTTTTTGTCTATTCCCAAAAAGTTTTTGCGTCGGACCTCTATTGGAAACCTCTGCCACTTTTTTCTCTAAGCCAACTTGCAGGTTGCCAGAAACACCCAAATTAGAATTCGTCTGCGTAGAAAGGTCGACCAGATGGATTTTTGTAGAAAGAAATCCTCCATTATCACAATTTTTATGGCCTCTACCCACCTCATTTAATTCTATCGGATCAATTCCTCTATTTGCATGCTTGAGAGATAATCCACATCCATCAGGACTTGCCTCAAAATACAACCAGGGGAGGAATGGGGACAAAGTCTCGTGTGCCAAGAATTCATCCTGTGTGAGAAAAGCCAGAGCACGTGAAGGACTTGAGTCGACGTCCACCTCATCATCATATGATTTATCCATATGTTCACTACGGATTACCTGTTATGTGAAGCCTCGAAACCTGCAGAGAAAGGAAAATATAGGACCTATTAGCACATATAATTGTAGAGGTAAAAAATAACCACTTTGGGTTTTGTTTTTGAGTCACACCTTTGATCCTTACATCATTACCGTGACATGTCACCTCTCAGTTGTATAAAAGTTTCTCTTTTTCATCATCCATCTATTTAAATGTCAAGTCAAAGACAGTTGTATGTGTTGCCAACTCATTAGGAGAGTTTGCAATGTACTCAAGTGCTCCATTCATTCATTGTCATGATTACCTTTTTGTCATGCTAAAGGATTTCATTGTTTTTTGGAGCCTATTTTTAACAAATTTTTCAGGGATCAGGTCTTTGGACATCCTAACAGTCTCCTTGAAGCATGCAAATCTTGTTTGAATCAGGAGCTGCGAACCGATGATAGGCATTGCGAACTTCGTTGCGAACTCATTTCCTGTAGCAGAGTCTTCTAAAGATTTGATCATAAATTTTGAACGACGACGCGGGTTTTTATGAAATTTTTTGTGGAGGAGCATGATATTGGCATTGACCCGCTGAAAAAAATTCATCCCAGTTTGGCATTTGAAAGATAAAATTAAAACACCAGTGCACTGCGAACTGACTGAAGAAGAGGAAGGTTTAGAGGTTGGATAACTTGCAAACATCCCTATGAAAATTCAAAGACATCAACATAAAGCTTAGGTCCACCAGGTGCTACATGAGATTTTTCATCTTGTTTGAGGGTTGAGAAAGGGGTTTTGGTTGGCTTTCCTCTTGGCGTTGTGAACCCTCTGTTCCAACACTTTTTAAAAACCCGTCTTTTGCATCTTTCTAAAGCTACAAGCTTAACAAGTTATTAAACTCCTATCCAATCTGTAGTGTGCAATTGATCATCTGTGAGAGCCGACTTGAAATTTGCAAGTGTAGTGATGCTGTGAACAAATTCTGATGCTGATAAAAAACTATTTTGCAGAGACCTGCCTTTGTCTCCCTTCATTATAATTCTCAATAGTATTTCCTTAGCCTTTCTATTTTAAGAATACCTTGTCTTATTCCTGGATGTGTAATGAGTTGAGATGTACATAATTTCTACACAGGATTATCCTATTGGAAAAGTCTTGTCATCAAAACCCTAATCCTCTGTATCCCTTGTTTCACATCTAACAATCATTTAATATTGCAGTAATGTTTTCTTCATACAATATTTATGGACAATCAACAACAAAGGAAGACTCACAAAGGAGGAGCTTCAGAGTTAGAAAATGAAGAAGTTGAACTTCCTTAAACAATATTAGTTTTTGACAAGTTTCATGTTTATGCATTTTGGAAGATTTGAGCATGGTTATCCTTATAAACCATATTTAGCTCCTGGGATGTTCTCTTCTAGTCATATACCAAGATCATCAGTTGTTACAACAGTTGGTGGCACTAGAGATGGTTTTTGCAATACTTTAAGACGTTTTCAAGTGAAATGGGCTGCTACAGGAGAGTTTGCAGCACCGACACTGCGAATTGGTATTTTTGACAGTTTGTAAACAATTAACACACAACATATGAATTTTTTGCTTGTAACTTTTGATTTCCAATATGGGTTCCTATGAAATTTGGTGTGGAGGTAAAACATGGTGTTTTGGACTTGCTGACAAAAATTCAGTTTGACCGAGTTCGTATTTTTGGAGAAAAGCTAAAACATCACCTACAGTAAAGTTCACAACACACGCTGTCACAGGAGTGGCTAAAGTAGCCCTGCTGGAAGAGCAGGCTCTGACTTGTTCTGTTGGCAAGTCACACACTCATTGATGTGTCTCATAACGTCTTGTTTGAGGCCCTTCCATGAGAACCTCTCTCTGATCTGTCTGAGATTTTGAAAAACCCCTGATGGTCTGCTAGAGGTGAATCGTGAACTGCAGTGAGGATCTTCTTCTTAAGCCCTGAATCTAACACCAAGTAGACTCTATCCTTGAAAAATATGACATCGTCAATGACCCGATACCTATCATCCTGTATCTACCCATCCATCACCTCATAAGCGAACTTGTTCTTGGAATATTCCACTAACAAGTGGGATTTCCAATTTGTTGAAATCTCCACCAAAGAACATGTCGTAGGTCTCCTCGATAGTGCATTGGCCACAATGTTCTTCTTCCCCTTGACATAATCTATGTCTAAGTCGAATGCCTGTACCTTCATCACCCATTTTTGTTGGCGCTCACTGAGGTCCTTCTGCTTAAGGAAATACTTCAAACTATTGTGATCGGTCTTGACCACAAATTTGCTGCCCACCAAATATTGTCTGAACTTGGTCAAGGCATGCATGATTGCCAACATTTCCTTGTCATAAATGGATTACAACTTCTCAGGCTGACTAATCTTCTGTCTCTTGAATACAATGGGGTGTCCTCCCTGCATCAACACTGCACCGATCC
>JASDQU010314841.1:0-12159 GCA_032191745.1 Picea mariana
CTTAAATGTTCAAGTACAAGATGATTCAAAATGAAAATGTCTCCTTGGTATATATAGGAGACTAGGAGGTATAATTACAACTAATGTCCTAAAGCCGACATAAATAAAATAACATTACTAATATAATATGCCCCAATTAATTGGTAATGAGCCAATATTAGGGCTTAACAAAATGATTCTTGGTCATCCACATGGATTAATCTCCCATCTTTTGGAGCCCATGTAAAACCCTTTTCATAGTGTGTTTGTCCCTTGAAATTATCCTTTAATGTCCACATGTTATAATCTCCCGTATTTTATAGCTCTCCCAAGGCTTCTTAAGTAGAAGAAAATTCCTCCCAAAAATCTCAAGAAGGTGACTATCTCCCAAGTTAAAGTCATTTTGGGGATTGAATGAAACCTCTCAACAAGAAGGAAATGCCTCCAAAAACTTTTAAGGAGGTGACACGTAGTAAAATCATTTTGGGGTTTAAAATATACTTGATGCATGAATGTAAATTCTTCCTGAAATGATAGAGGGTGTGACTCCTATTGATCTCATGAATTTTTTCATGATAAGAGGATAAATTGGAATGAAGCTTTCAATGTTATATAAAGTTTATATGCGAGTGAAACAATTCCATTAATTCTCATGTTTTGGAGCTTGTAGAGCGAGAAAGAGTCAAATTATTTTGGCTCTGGAAATGAATAAATATTTAGTCTTCAAAAAAATTTAGGGAGGCTTAAGATTTTCTCTAAGAATAATTAACATTTAAAATTTTGGGACCACCTGACAATGTCACTAAAGGTGACAATAGATTGTATTATATGACACAACATCTTGTTTATGCATTCTTCAAAACAATTTTTGGGCAATATTAATGTTCCCATAGCTGGCATACATATGTACAAGGCCAATGCCCACAATATCTACATGAAACTCTTATTATTGTGAATCATATTTCTAAATCAAGAGATTGTTATATCCTTCTACGAATGTTTTTTAACTATTTATCTCATTTGATGGAGTGCATGTACAACCAAACAAGTATTTGTCAAATATGTACTCCTCAAGCAAGGGAAGTTCAGGGAGACTAGAGGAAAGTGAGACATATAGTAGGCCTAAAAGAGAGATATCAACTAGATGTCAAAATATTAGAAGAAAATTCCATAAACGAATGGAAATTGTTCTCGCTGAAAGGGGGTCATGTTATTATGATGATGAGACCATAGGAGAAATCGAGGTGCCATTGAGGTAAAAAAATCTAGTGAAACCTTGGGTACCCAAGGATATTACTCGTCTAAACATAAACTTTGTGTGAATGGGAGGATATTTCAGATTGCACCATCGTCATTACACGGTTTGGGGTTGTTTTGCATGGATGGAATAAAGGTGGGTTACGACAGATGTACTGAATTGATGGAGTATGTTATACCCTACTACAATTACAGATATTGGACGCAGCTGGTCCAATATACATGCAGTATGAACAGATATTGAGTGTCTGCAAATTATTCATGGCTAAAAGACAATAATCAAAATAAAGGAGCGAGTATGTACATTCATGGAAGGCCAAAATCATTAGAGAATATTGAAAGGTTTATAAATAGTACACAAGCTAGGTCTACAAATAAACAACCCAATTGCATATTTGAGGGGCATGAAGGAAAACATGTTTTTGTGTGTGCCATAAAATCAATAGTTGCAAGGGAAGAGTTGTTGATCAATTACAATTTGAATCGAATACATACAAACATTGTTACTATGGGAGTGGTACATATAACATTTCACCAAACCTATAATTAATGAATCTAATATCTTCTATTTTTGTTAATGTTTCATTTCGATATAAGCAATATAAGCAATATGTTTCATTAAATATAAGCAATATGATTTTTAATTATGTTTTTTCGCGAGTCTATTGGTTTCATTTCGATATTAATGTTTTCAATATTTTTGTTGCAGGCTATTGATCGTGGAAAGTCCTCGATGGATCAGATGACACCATCTTTGGGGCAACATGTATACCCCATTGTAAATTGTACAAATTAAATATAAGCAATATGTTTTTTAATTATGTTTTTTCGAGAGTCTATTGGTTTCATTTCGATATTAATGTTTTCAATATTTTTGTTGCAAGCTGTTGATCAGGGAAAGTCCCCAATGGATTAGAGGACACGATCCTCGGGGTAGTGGTATAATCCATACCAATTGTACAAATGAAATATGTTGTATTATTATGTTTTTTTGGTGAGTATATTGGTTTCATTTCGATATTAATGTTTTCAAAGGATACATATATATCAACAAAGAAATCCATAGATATAAATGTGGATGATATCATGTGTGATGTTTACATCACATCATCGTTGAACCCCATTCAGATAGAAAAAAAGTCCTTAAAAAAATTAAATGCGAAAATCCTTCGTTTGGTATTCATTTAGCCACAAACGAATGAGATTAGAGAAAATATTGATCGTTTGACGATGAAAACTTAGTCCTTAAATGTAGGCTGCGATATATTTAATTAGAAGATAAATTCATTTATGGTTTTATATTTTCTACTTGTATATGTCATGAACTAAAATATGGTTTGTTTTTACAAGATTATTTGCATCGACATATTCTTGGTGAGGGGCCTGGTGGTACTATTGATGCTATTGATGAGTCATCACATCATGAGAATATAACACCATGTGCATCTGATCATGTGCCATTATTATCGATTGAACAATAGAAAACACATAGCAGGACACCCTAGAGAGAAAATGTGGGTGCACCCTATACTGTTCGACACATGCCAGATCATGCCAAACATGGTCAGGTGGTCGATGCAACATATACTATTATTGATATTGCTCTCCTAGATCTTCCCATTTCACTAGCACGAGAACACTAGATACCACATTTTTGGTGGATGAAAATATCGTTCCCATAAATATAGAGAAGATATGAGGTATTTAAAAAATGTTTTAACTATTATATATAATCTGATTGAAATTTACTTATAGATCATTCTTTTTAAACTAATGATCACATTATCGTTTTGTAGGAAATGATGTTTTTTATAAACATTTAAATGATTGGTCATTGGAGATCTTTGGGCCCACCATTCGCACAGGGTGGGATAAACAAAGTAAAAATTTAAAGATGAGCTCACTAATCACTTGATTGGGTTGTTTGGTGGTGAGACCTTCAACTGAGTGGGGGTCCTCAAGAAAACTGACCAACATATAAATATTGTGAGGGAAAAATATATGGTTCATATAGACATGAACCCTAGGTATGAACACCCTCCAATGATTCCAGTAAGGGAGTGGAAAACCCTGTTGTATGATGGAAGGGAGAGGGATTTAAAAAAATAGGGAAAGCTACCATCGGGCACATGAAGGTATGCAATACTTTGAACAATGTAATTATATGTTTATTACTCTTTATTTTTACATGAAATTTGCAACATCTAACATATTTCAAACTTTTCATAGGCTGCCAGACACATCAAAGGAAACAAAGGCCAAACAAGAAAAACATGGGCAACACAAGCTTGGTCCTGGTGATTATTCCAATCTGGTGGCATGAATTGTAAGTATAAATAACTCAAATATTTTATCCAAATAATAAATTTCATACACATTTGTGTTTGTTTCACCATAAAAGCTAAATTGATGATCTTATGAAAAATTGCAGGACGATCGGTTCAACAAAGTGCCCACAAAGGAAGACTTGAGGCTTGGCTTCTATCATGACTTTACAGTTGTTGTTGAATGCTGAAAAATATTAGGAATTGGGAAAACATAGTCTTCTAGTGATCCATCCTGCATGTAGGTAATAAAATCAACAAAGTTTATTTAAGATTGATTACTTGTGCAGTGTATTCATTATTAATTTTGGCCATAAAATATTGAGTCTCTTTTTTTTAAGCATGTAAGAGACAATACACATAATTCCTAGGATGGAGAACAACCAAATGAAGGTCATGTTGTGCATCTTGGTAATGGATGTATTCATGTGCTACAAAAAAAATAGTATGGATTACAATTAAATTTTTTTAATTGCAAATAGTGTATTAATTGTAATCTTTGATGTTTCAACTACATATCATGTGGAGGGTCATCCTGTACAAGATGAGGAAGCTAGAAAGGAAGATGAAGTACATGATGTCACCCCGTCAGGTAAAGAGAACCAATATAATGTGTATTAATGTGTATTTATTAATGAAATAATTGCAATTATAATAACAAAACATATCAATTTAACATTTCTTCATTATTGCAGTAGATCCTGACACCTTACAGTAACATCCACGCTGTGAGTCATGACCCAGAAAATAATAAGACAAGATACAAAGGCATCCAAAAGACTTGATAAATAAGTTGTAGAAGATGATCAGTTGATTTTTGAATTTGTGAAAAGAAAAAAAAAGAAAAAAAAAGTGATTGTAATAACATTATGACATTATTTTTGATAATATAAACTAATGCCATGAAATGTTTTTCCTACGAATGAATGAGTGAATGAATGAATGTTATAAGTACTTAATGAATGGATTTTGAATGTTATAAGTACTATATGAGTTTCTACCTTCACATGGTTGGCCTTTTTCAGTAAAGAATATTAAAATATTATCTAAACAAAGAGAAGCTCAATAAAGTAATGCTCTTTATTCTTGTGTATTACAGATTCTTGTAAATTTTGAAATGCATGTCTATTTATTAAATTATTTTTCATAAATTTAACATTTCATGGTTCGTTGATTTCTATAGGACTTCGTACTAAGAATTTAAACTGATCACTAGCCTATGTGGAGAGAATGCATGAATTATCTAAAAGTTACATAGTACTCATGAATCTATCTTTTTATATGATGTTTTAGTTATTTACCCTTCATGTGCATTATAGTTCTTTACTTCATTTATTTTATGTAGTTTATTTCATTCATTCAGGATTGTATGCATATTTACCCTAACAAACCTAATTCTCACTTTAACCTACCATCCACTACCTTATCTTTCTCTCACCTTCCAACCCTAACCTGACGTAACCTTTCATGATCATCTTACATACCCTATCTTTTCTTACCCTACCAACTCAACCTAACCTATCCTACCCTTACTTAGCCTAACTAAACCAAAATTAATTGTGTACTATATTGTACCCCATGGGAACCATTGATGGTTTGTACCATTTCATGCCAATAGGGTGAGAGAAGAAAATTGAAATCCTATATGAGAAAGATTTATCTTTCTCATTATAAAATACAATACGAATAACTCTTTTGAGTTACCTTGGTTTCTATATGTGATCGATTTCTGTAATATAATGTTGAGTTAGAGAAAATTAATTTTTTAATCCTTAGAGAGGCCTTCCCAACACTAAGGGCCCCAATAACGGTGGTTTGAATTCATTCACTAATTCCCTTCTTTTCTCTCTACTGGGATAGATTAAGATATGATATCCTACCTAGACCATTCTATGTTGAGGATGAAAAGGGTCTGATACCCACCTCATATCAATAACTATTGCATGTCATATTTTCTAGCAACTAACCTAAGATATGGCTTGGCACATAATCTGTATCAGTTTTGAAAAGAATTGATACTTGTAAATTATGAAGAAATACTTTATCCTTGGTTTGTATTGTGGGAAATGACCTTATTTGTTTTGAATCCTCCCTATCCACCTTGTTTTATTTACAAATATATTTTGAACTATTTCTAATGATATCTAAGCTAGGATATTTATCCCTAGATTTCATAATGAAAACATCACCCTTTTTGTTTGAATACTGCTCCTAGAGGATAGGGCTCTTCTTCTTGCAGTCCTTTTGTTTAACTTGAATCTCATATACAAAGATATCCTCATCCATTGCTGGCATAAAATTGGGAGTATCATCTTTGTTTCCAAACAACATGGATATTTCTTTCTCCAAATTATATCATTTTGTATCTAGGAATAATTTCTTCCTCCCCCTAGTCAAGTTCTGGAGGATAAGACCTTGCATTAGGTGTTCCATTTCTTCTAGATATTAGGATAATTTATTGTTGTTTGTATTCCATTAATATCTATTATTTGACAGTTGTTTTACTTCTTCCATAAAGCAAGGGAAATTTTTGTATCCTTGGACCTGTATTGGGACACCACACCTACAACAAATTCCATCTCATTACTTTCCATGCTGAGTTATTGAATGTGTGATGCAAAATTCTCAAGAGCCCAAGTAAATGGAAAAATATCCCTAGTTGGATACCCAAGAAAGGATACAATCCACACATTGAGGAAACCCAAAAAAAGAGGAATATTTTTCTCAAATGGATTTGTGTGGAAATGTTTAGCCACATATTATAGCAATCACCAACCCCAATCCTAGAATGAAAGAGTATTTTCTGTATTTATTCCATATTCTTTTTCAAGCTCATGTTAATACTAATTGCCACCATGCTCTTTGAAACAAATTCAGAATTAAGGGAATATGTAATCAATGCCACATCAACTGGATCAAACCTATTTTCTCATTGTTTTACCTTTGGATCCATTCGAAAATAACCATGCAAAAAAAGATCTGAATTTGTTAGATGCTCTTAATGAATAATGTTATCGAATTAGGAATATGAAGACCTTGGATATCTACATCAATAGCAATCAACATGTAAAATCATCCTTTAATAAATCCAACAACAATACTCTATCCAACCTCTGCATTATCTCCTTGTGTCCCATCCTCATTTTATAATTTTGATGTAGCTAAGGGGCATTTCATCCTCTCCTTATCTGCATTAATTTTGTTGTTTGAACTATCACCTATTACAGTCCTTAGATATGTAACTAAATAAGGAAACAAGGGAAAATGTTCCAAAATCTATGCAGGATCAGGTTTCTAAAAGGATTTGATCTCTAACTATATAGAGTTTGGATGATATAATCTCTTCTAAGTTCTAATTGCTGAAAGAGTGTTTCTCCTTTGTCCCATAGAGCTTTGCCTTCAGAAAAATTATTGAAGGGATGCTCTATTATTTCTCCTTCTAATTGGAATATGACATAGAAAGAAGGGCCTTTATATCATTTTCTAATGATCCTATCCTAGGTCATGGTTTTCCTTCTAGCTACGAGCCATAGGAAATTTGAGACTTTAAGAAATATTTCTATGTTCCATACTTTTTGCTAGATACTTTAGTATTTGTCTAAATTATCATGCTTAGAACCAATTGTTTATTACTCTTTGACCTTACATTTACTATCAACTTCGTATCCCCATCTAAGGATATCTTAAAATTTTATGTGGAGAATATTTCTCGACTGTAATGTGTCCATCAAGATGTTGCTTACATCAGAGTCCAAAATAATTGGCTATCTATTGCAAGGAATCCAAACTTTGTTGGAGTATGGTTGGGGAGCTATAATTTCTTCCCAATAGTTATGCACCTTGGTATAGCTTATATCTTAAGGGGAATTTTTGGCTTGTATAAAAATAAACTTCTTCCCAGTAATTTTCTCTTGCTACCATGCATCCTCCCAAAATAGTGTTGAGGTGACATCTTGTATTTCCAAAAAGTAGTGGTCTAGAAATAGAGATTGATGCTTCCATGCATTATTCCATATTAAGGAATCATAAAATTCCTATTTCATCTTGATTATTTCATTTTCATGGATGTTGCTTACATATTTTCCCTTCCAAATTTTTTCCCATGGGTCATTTTTTCCTTTCACCCATTGCCACCATGTCTTTCTTGCTAAGGCCTTCCCCATGATTAGGGGATATTTCATGCCTAGGCCTCCTACATTCTTCAATAACACATTTGATCCAAATATAATAGGTCCCATTTCCTTTATTTTTTTGGTGTTTCCTAAAGGAAGTTCCTTTATATGTTATAAATGGATTTGGTGATGTTTTGTCGAGTGGCTAGAACTGAGAAAAGTTAAAGAGGAAGGGACTTCTATATATATCTGATTAGTAAAATTATTCCAAGGAGGGTACAAAAAATGTGTAATTGGATAACTTAGCCCCAAGTTTTGTCAAAATATACTCCCAAGTGAAATTTAATAGAGTGTTTTCCAGATATGTACAGGGAAAATGGCTCATTTGAAATCCCACGATTCTAGAGATATTTCTTTGAATGGAAATATCAACATTAAAAAATAAATTTAGGGATTTTCATTGGTTAATTAGGGATGCCAAATCCTCCATGAAATTATCAAGAATTAATTTTAGAGAATAGGCCTCGTGTACCATGGGATCACCCATAAAAAGGGTATCACTAAGAAACTGGAGGTGAGATAGGGGATATGGATTTTAGTGAAGTTTGATGCCTTTAATATTACTATAAAGTAGAGTGGTCTTTAAGAATATTCTCAACCCTTATTTCATAAGGATCTAGATGAAATGAGTGAGGGTATACCTCTTTATAATTCGTATATAAGAGTTGAAGGTAGGAAAGGGGCTCCATTGACCAAAGAAGAGGAAAAGGTGGAGGAAACCAGGTTGTTTATCCAATAAATCTGTTCCTAGAAGAACCCAAAGGAATACATAATTTTATGAAGGAATTCCCAATTAATATGATCATAAGCCTTAAAAATATCAATCTTAATAAAAATCCCTATATATTTATTAATTTTCAAAGAGTGAATTGACTAATGAAAAATGATGATTATATCCAACATTTCCCTTCCTTCCACGAAACCTCCTTGTTTTGAAGATATTATCTTCTTCATAATCAATTTTAGTTAGTTAGAAATAAATTTAGTAACGGTTTTATAGATAACATTAAAAATGGATATAGGTTTGAAATTGTTTGTTGTATTCTCCTTACGATCCTTGGGTACCAGAGTAAGGAAAGTTGAATTAAAGGCATGGAGAATCTTACCCAAAGTTCTAGACTATTCCACTAGTTCACGAACTTCTTTACATATTATATACCAAAAATATTGGAAGAAATTGGTTGTAATACCTTCAATTTTAGGATACTGATCTACTTCCATTTCTATTGAGGATATTGACCTACTTCCACTTCTATTGAGGATATTGACCTGCTGCGTTTTCACATTGCTTTCTCTGAATAAAGGTATTATTTATGGTATTACGCTTCTCCATATCTTGTTGTTCCATTGATATCTACTTAGTATTCATTTTTATACATATTATAATACATATGGTACCTTACAAAAAGTGTCTAACATAACCCATTTGGAGTCAAAGGTCCAAAGAAAATAAATGTTGAAAGGAAGAACTGTATCTAATCATTGGACATCTCAAGAGGTCGTACATCTAGGGTAATGAAAGACAACTCAAGGAAGAGTGGTCCAACATGAAAGAGGCTTCATAATGAAGTTGAGAGGTAACCGGTTCATTATAGGCTAGGTCAAGTATGGACAGGGCACAAACATTGGTTGCAACACAATACCTCTAATATGATAGGTGTGTGTGAATACTAAAGTGAAAAATTCATATGCTAAATTAGTTAAATTGTATTACTACATTTGGATATGAAACCATTGGTTTATGTTCTAGCTTGGGTTGACTTGGTGATTAGTGAAATGATTTGTTATTATATTTTCCCTACAACCTCAATCATTAGTGCAAGTGATGAGTTGATCATTTATGTAGGACAAGTTGAATTTGTCACTAGAGCATAGAGTTTTCAGCATGGTCACATTATAACCTCACTTGATCATACATGAACTAAGTTTGGTGTTCATATGAGACTTTGGTTGTTGGTGCATAAACTACTTGATTGTTGGAAACAAACAAAAAAAACTATGTCTAAACTTAATACAATCTTCCATTAAGTTAAATGTTAATATCAAAGGTAAATATTATGCCAAAATTTATTTAGGACTTCCCTGAATCAATTTAGAACTTTCTTTTGTATTATACAAAAAATGGAACTTTTTATTTTTTAGACTCTTATAAATTCCAAATTTTACAGCTTACAATTTTAAGATTCATTTCATAGATCTACTGAACTCTTTCACAAATTTGTTTCTCATCCGTGGACTATTAAGAGCTGGGTTTTTAAATAGTTTTGCAAGAAAATATTTTCTTGATGCACCATCTTGAAGTAAAATAAACATATCATTATTTCCACCTCATGATCTAAAGATTGAAGGCAAGCCAATGAAATTTTTGAATGTTTCCTATCTTGTGGCACACTGATATGAACTTAAGGGGTTGGTCTAAGATAGGTTCTATATACATTTACCCTCATTTATGCCCCCCTTGAATTCATATCACACACCTTCCATTAAAGGAAGGTGGGAAATTATATATAGTCGGTTGTTGGAAATTAATACTCTAAAAAATTCCACAACATGAATATTAATTTCGGTGACCTTGTTAACCTTGATCACAATTTTTTTTATCCCACCCATGTTACACTTTTAAATACTCTCCATAAGATTTGGTTTCATTTAATACAAGTTTAATCATTAATCATATAAATTCATCTTTCTTCTCTTCAAGACATCATGCATGTTATCAAATTGATTTGTTCTAGCCACTTCATGAGATTTTTGGATTTCTAGAATATGAATTATCCTTTTTGTTCATTAACATTCAAATCTAGGAAATGGATTGGGTGTAAAGGTCCACCCTCATAATAGATATATCTTCATTAACATTTGGGAATAACGAGCATTGCTTTCACTCATGTTCAATTTCTTTATTTTCTCTTCTTTACATAAAGAAAAGAAAACAATTTTTTATGTATTTATTATTTCAAAAAGAATTGCAAGTGTCATTGTGATACACAACATTAAAATTTAATTATCAAATAAAGGGAAATATTTAAACAAGAATGTCGTTATATAAATGTTTCTTGATTTGCAAGGTAGGATGTCAAATTTCAACCTTGGCTCCATCTCAAGAGCCTGGGACTTTCATAATCCTTGCTTTTGGTTGGATGAAAAGTTGGAAAACAACCATTGTGTTGTGACAATTAACAAGCACTCCAATGTTGTGGGCATTTGTCCAAACACAATTAATTCTACTAGCATACCCTTTTAATGAGGGAATGAGAATGTTGAAGTTATTTGGGGAAGGAAAAGTAGGAAGATGAAAAAAGATACTTGTTTTATCTTTAATGCAAAGTCACAATTGAAGCAATATCTCATCATTACGTAAAATATTGTGCTAGTGATATGAATGTGTTTTGAGAAGAAGACATGTAGTAGAGAAACACAAAATAAGTTGATCACATTGTTGACTCCATTATTTTTGACATCATAAAAAATGATTGCAAAGTAGTTATTGGAATACGAGTTCAACATCAACTGAATATGGTCGTGGATATTATCCTTTATAATTCCCTCAATGTTATAGTTTGGGCCACTTTCCTAGAAGCTAGGAGAGATATGATAATTAAAAGGGAAATATCAATGTTTGGGAATTGAATTGATGATTCTATGGACACCATAGATAAATATCATAATCTATATTGGAGTTGTAGAACTTGAGATGGAGCTTAAGATGAAGGGGTGGAGGACCTTCAATATTCAGTGGATAAATGTGGACCTTTTCACACTTTTAGACATATCCTTAGTTTGGGAAATCCACATCCATGTACATAATACATATTAGAAAATTCCATAGTACAATAATCTCTATGGTTGCATTAATATTTAATAATATCATTCTTTGGGAGACTTTCTAGGGTAGGGATGGGAGGATAGTAAGCATTGGTTATGTGCCCCTATTCTTGGACTCTTAAAATAATGTACCTAACTAAGATTAGACGAGAGGTTTCCATTGTGACATCCAAATTAAACAAATTGGGGTCCCAAAGAACTATGAATGCCCTTAATTCTTCTTCTATGACCACCACTATACCCTAACATTCTTTCCAACATTTCCTAGCTATTGTTGGGTATGTGTTATAATCTTTGCATGTGTGTGTGTGGGCACGTCAGACATGACAATTGCGTTTGATGATCCCTCTAGTAGTGCTCTTTGTGTCGTGTGCGTCGGGATATTTCCTAGGGGGGTCCCAGGGAGGGGCATGTATGCCCCCCCTGGTTATGCACAACGTTCGACAATGGGCGGTATCCTGGGGCAGTGCCCCCCAAATTTTTTTTGGGCAGTTTTTGCTATTTTTAGCAGTTTTGTAAATTAATCCTGGATTAAGGGATTAGGGTTTTGGTATCTATGGAATACCTAAAAACATTGTATATATATTGTATGGTGAATGGTG
>JASDQU010314848.1:0-11505 GCA_032191745.1 Picea mariana
GTAGGTGGATTTGTTCTTTAAATTCATATGTAGATAATTTTGGTCTAGCGTTTGGATTTAGGAGGAACCATTCCCCGGATTTAGTATTTGATTATAACTTCTCACAACGCACCGATGTCATCCATGGAAATTATTTCGTCTTAGCACAATTAGAGGTATAAAATCAGATGCACGAATCATTCAAGCAAAGACCGAGCATAATTTTAGAAAAAAAAGGTTAAACACAAAGTGGACATTTCGGCATTCGGGACTCACTATTACAGAATCATGGAGTTCCTTTGTTTTACTAAACCCAGAAATCCGACACCCAAAATGTAGGGCCCATAGTCCCTTTGCATTTTGTAATTTGACATTTCGTGTAACATCTTGTTTGAACGACATGTGTTCGTAAACCCTGATGTCTCGAACCCCGAAATTCGAAATGCAGGGCCCAAAGTCTCTTCACATTTCACAATTTGGCTTTTCATGTTTCAATTTATTTAATGTCAGGTGTTCGTAACCCCGACATCCTAAGCCCCGAAACCCCGATCATTGATGTACTTGGTGCATGAAAACCTTTTATTTTTGAGTTCGGTGTTTGTAATTGCCGAAAACCCAATTGACCTCTATTTTTCACAGCATTCAGTTTCCCAATTTAAAAGGGTCATTCAGATTTCATTATATCCTAAAATCTCAAATACCAGGGTTATTGCCTTGAAGATAGGCCCTGTTTTCAATGCTAGAAAAAAAAAAAAAAATTGGATCGACATACTCTAGATCTATAATACTAAATCATTTTATCCCGTTTCGGCATTCCCTATAATCATTACCCAAATGGTTCAATTCTGCCATAGCGATTATTTATATTGGAGATAAAGATCCGAGTAAAGTTCTAATTCTATCTTTTGCTTCCAGAATAATATATGCATATAAATACATGAGTCTATAAGTATAAACCTACTCAATCCAGATCTGTCTAATATTATGATTACAAATTAATAACCCTTGCCTATAGATGAATTTATACTATCAATTCACTTGCACACGAATAACTCTGTCTCGGGTTTTTAATTTAGGAGGGGCGATCCCCGAATTTAATTGCTTGATTATAAGACTTCATATAATGAACAAATATCATCTATGGAGGCCATTGCAAGTTAGTACAGTTAGATACATTACGACAAATAGAAATAATCATTCACACAGTTACATTACAACAAATAGATATGATCATTCACACAGAGAAGGAAAAGTCTACATATCTGGAACAGTTTTGCGGAAAGACAAAGGGAACAGCCACGTTCCTCCCAACCATAGAACAGGGAAGCCAAAACCACTTGCCTGATTCACCCCCTAGCCTGACCATGAATCCATGAGGGTGAACTTGGAAACTCCTCCTCAGCACTGTCCTCCAATTCCAACAGTTATCCTCTTGCCTGACACCTGTTCAACAGTGCTCATAACAACAAGGAAAATCCATCTCAACGGGCTCCTCTTGCCTCACACTCAATCTGTAGTGTTCATAATAGCAAGGAGGGCTCAAAAAATTTCCCCCAGTATACTTGACAGCGTCCTGCCTCCTCGCATATGCTATATATCAATTTTGCCCAGGTCTTTTTTCCCTCCCTTGGGGGGATTTTCGCAGCTTTCTAAACCCATGATTTTCAGGGGCTGCCAATGGCCAAATATCTGATTTTCCACTTTTAATAATCATCCCAGAGGTAGTTCCAACTTGTTCCCCACTCATGGAGTCATGGTCGACTGATTTTAACATGGTTGTTCCATTTGTCCTCCTGCAATTAATATAAATCTTCTGTTTTTATACAAGTGTCATAGTCAAATAGTTAGTTGAGTTCCAATCAGAAATCTGCCCAACAGTCATAATAATTAATTACAAATATCAAATTCGAAATTTGGAATTTCCATAAATGGAAAAAATTTTCCAAATTCGAATTTACTAAAAACGAAATTAAATTTCTAGCAAATTTAACTTTCAATTTTATTTTTTTGGGGGGGGATATCACATCACACCTTTGTAGAAGGAGACTTAGTCCTGGTTTATGATAAATACCGCGATAAACTAGGGGTGGGAAAATATGAACCTATGTGGCATGGAACTTGCATCGTAAAATGTGTGCAATAGAAAGGTTCCTACGATATGGTTGATTATGATGGAATATATTTAAAGGAGCCCCGAAATGGGCTCTATTTGAAAAATTACTATGCCTAGGGACATCCTGCATATATGTGCTTTGTGCATTACTGTACCATATATTTTGGTTTGATATCTGCATTTACTTTTTCATGAGAGAATTTGTTTCACCCATAGCTTCTTATCCTGCTTTGTGCTTGAATCCGTAGATGTTGATGTCCTTTCCCGTACATTTTGGATTTTCATATGGTGCTAGCCGACAGACCCACAACTTAGCTTTTGCAACTTGGACCATTTACCATTCTGGCGAGTTGGTGAGTTCAGGAGGGATTTTTCTTGGCCCTACAACCAATAATGTTGCAGAATATCACGCAGTGATCAGAATTTTGACCGAGTATACCTCTCTTGGTATAACTCATATTATTTTCAATCTAGACTCTCAACTCATGGTTTTCCATTTGAATCAAATTTATTATATCCATAATCCAACATTTCTATGTCTTTATTTGAGGGTTATCCATCTTGAAAGGTCATTTGATTACATCGAATATCGACATATATCGAGAGAATTTAACCTTATTATTGATTCATTAGTGAATTACATGTTATATTAGCATATTGCACACAGATAAAAATTCAAAACCATAAATAATACATGACAGTGCAAAAAATGAAAACATTACATTGAGAAATAAGTAGTCGGAAAAAAATCCACACACACAAACACACACACACACATATATATATCTGTATATAAGTATAAAAAGTGTGTCATACATATGCCAAAAAAGTGCATAAGGGTAAAAAACGTAGGGCACATAGCCTATACATCATCATCTCAAAAATCTAGGACAACATCGATTAGGAGAATCTATCAGTCTTCCCATGAAGCATGGTGCTCATGATAACCAATAACTGCTCTAGCCACTTGGTGTAGTAGGTGAATCATGCCTCATACACACCCACTATGTGTCTCTATAAGTGACAAGGGATATCTCGAAGATGCATTGAAGGGACCCCCATGGTTAAAACCCTCATGTTCCTCTCCACATCCCGAAGTTCTTCGACATCATCACCTCCCTCTATCTCTAAGGCTTCTTTGTGTCAAGCATATGCCGAAATACCATCGAGACGCATCAGTCCTCGATATGCAAGATGAAAATTATTAGTTAATCCCTTTGTACAACAAAAAAAATCACATACATCAAAATTTAAAAATAAATTAGAAGATCATAAGGTTGTGTTCTCTAGAGTTCCACCTCGAGCATCCCACTATGATACTTGAGGGAGAACCAAGTCCATACTTCCTTGGAAATCCATACCGGCATAGGGGAAATCCTCTATCATAGGAAGTTTCTTCTTCCTTCAATTGAAGAAGTCAACATCAAAAGAAAAAACTAGACGAATGACCCCTAGTCGAGTTGAGAAACTAGTCCATGTCTCCATGTGTGGTTCAGAAATTGGATGTACATGTGTGTGAATTTGAGGACGCAACAAGGGAACTCTCTCTAGAAATAATGGCACAAGTAAAGAACCATATCCGAACTATTTCTTCTTTCTTGTCTTACACCTTGTGATTTGGTCCTTCAAATTGGTCAACACACCACCACACCAGTTGAAAATCTTGGCCTCCATGCACTGAACTGCATAATACATATGTGAGTTGGTAATGAGGTGGGGACAAGTTCTTCCCTCTATTTTAGTGATTGTAAAATCAATATTTATGAGAGGAAAATATGATATCTCTTTGATAGAAATCTCTCCACCAGTCTTATGGGACCCTTCTCGGCAAAAATATGAGACATAATTGTCAGTAGTCCTACCCATGCCGTGAGACCCATAAAGTGTAATAGGTGCTCCTCTCTTTGAGATCCTTGTCATAAAATATATATCCTCTAAAAACTTGTTTAGTGACATACCACATCGCTATAATATGTTGCAAAAGAAGGTTTTATTTCCTCATACTACGAGTTTTGAAGAATGTTAATAACCCAAAGTTCCTGAGAGTGTGGACGGTCTATTGATATTGCAAGGTAGCATCATAAATTTTGTGCTCTTGGTCCTTCCACTCCAACACTGTGGCAAGCAATATTCGAAAAAGGGAAATAGAAATCATTAGTAAAAATTTGAGGGAAAATGGGTGATTTTCCATTAATCAAAACTCGAAAAACAATTCAAATTTTGTGCATGATGCCCTCCCAGAATGAGCCACATGGCATTGAATCCCCTTCTCTTTGATGGACATGGCATCTCTGATGCCCTGCATGATGGTCTGGGGGGGGAATCACTGCTTGAGGGCGCCATGGAAGCCATATCCTATCTCAAATCCTGAAAAAACCTTCCTCAAATGAAAAAGTAAAACCATGAAAAGATAGAGAAGGGAAAGAGTGCTTACCTAGTCTAGATGGTGGTCGAAATGACGTCCCATGATCTCTCGAAATCAATAGAAGAAGAATCTCTCAAGAAAGAGTAAAATATCAATTTTTACAAGGTGAAGTGAAAATGAATCGCAATTTATCCCATTGGCCCTATTTTAATTTTTAATTAATTCATTTTTACCCAATTTTATATTAAATTACGGTAGAAAATCTAATTTTATGGTTTATTTTTTATTTCTATCAGGATATGACACTCTTTTTGTCTTGACCTAGTAAGTTTGACAGGAAGCTAAACATTTTTTAATGACCTCATATTTAAAGAGTTTGCTTAGACTTTATTCAAGCTCTCAAAAATAACAAAAATGTTGTCCTTTAAGTGATAGTTTACCCCTTTTTTCGGTCTCGTCAAAATAACTACGAAAAATGAATACTCTAATCACTTTGGTTAGAAGAGTTGTCTCTCATATCGTTTTATAAGTTTTTAGGCCCAAGGGACTAAAATTTATGAAAAATTTAACTTTGAAGTTTTCTTAAGGTTCTTTTCAAACTCCCTAAACATGAAAAACCACCGAGTTTACCTTCTTTAGACTCGTAAAATTATTCATTGAAGGACCAATATGGGATTGAACCATTACTTCTTCAAGTTAATTAAACATGTGAAGCGAAACTTACCAAAGGTGAGTTATACCGATCATTTGTTATCCTCCTCAAGCTTGTTAAAAAACAAAGAGGCACATTTCTATTTGGATGGGAGAAAAATATGGGACGTAGGTCAAGTTTTTGAAACATTACAACAACTAGTTTTAGTCACCCTTGAACATGGCACATGTATGCATTTTTCTTATAGTTGGGTAGATCTGCATGTCTCTGAGTCATATTGATTCCATGTGTCATCATACTGTTTCAACTCCTTCGAAGAGAACCTTTGGTTTTCGTCACATTATGGTTGGTTCTATGCATTGTTGAGTCAGTGCTTCCATGTCACTTGTCATGATGTGCAATGTTCAAGGGAATTCTCGGCTTCAATCAATCTCTGCAACATTATCCAGTTTCATACCCATGACAGCCTGTCAACATTTTCTCTATCATCTCAAACCACTATCCTAATCAGTTTCATGTCAATGATGGGGGATACATCATGGCCCTCCTTCGACAAGTCTATTCCCGTTGACATCAATTCATTATTCGAGAGTCATACTTAGAAACCAATTAGTGCCTTGGATCCTGCATGCCTCAATGGCAAGTTTCCTTGTTTTCGACAGTGGGCTTACACCATTGACCCCTGATCTAAAGGTTGAGTAGACTCCCCTAGTGATAGGGGGGGAGTGAAAATACTGGAGGAAAAGGAGGAAGGATATGGATCTATGAGGAGGATAAAAAAGTTGTTGATATCAGGTGAGGAGTATAATGGACCCAAAGGAGAAGAGGAGAGAGAGAGACTAAAGGTACGCAAGGAGAATTGAGTTAATAAAGAGAGATAACTGAAGAAGTGGAAAGAATATAGCAAGGGGTGCATGAAGAGGGTTTATACCTAATATGAAGACAAATGATATCACACTAGGAGGATGTGAGGGAGAGTGTGTTGTACCAAAGAGGATAAAAAATGAGGATAGGCCAACAAAGAGGCATGACATTGAGAGTAGGGTGTCAAGTGGGGATACTAATAGTAGTAGTAGTAGACGTAACGGCCTAGAAGATGAATTATGAATCGCTTGGTTGTTGCAGAGTGTCACAACCTCATAATAATATGAGGCATAGACTAGAGGCACAAGATAATGATAGGAATATGGAGGATCTCATAGTGGCGGGGGAGAAGATTCATGGATAGTATATGGTCTTACGTGGATGTAGGTAGGAAACTCTTTTGGTCACCTCACAAGAAATGTTATAATAAGATGAAGTTAGCCCCCCTTGTACATTTGTAATCAAGAAGAAATATCAATAGATAGTGAGGTGATTGGAGTAGGAGAAAGAGTAGGAGAAGCAAGAACAGAATCAATGAGAGAATATGAATATGAGGTTAGTGCTACTTTCCCATGAAGAGTACCGATATTGAGAATATCGACACCCAGTAGGAATATTAGAGGAAATAGTTCAAGGTTGAAGATGGGGAAATAGGATAGTACCATGAGGTTACCTGTATTCCATGGAACAGGTATATATGATGTAGAGAAGCATTGGTTCATGTGTAAAGCGATATGGTCTGTGAGGAGGATCATGGATGGGGCATCTAAGATTGTGCAACTGAAGACCACATTTAAGGATAGAGCCTTGATGTGGTATATGAAGTATAATCCCATTGCATCAGCGAGACATAAAAGGTCTCTCACAGAAATCAATAGAGATCTACTTAAGGAATTTCAAAATCCCAAGTGAGAGTCTTAGTGTATTACGAAGACAAAGGAGATTAAGCATAAATAAGGAGAAACCATGTGGGATTATGAACAATGGTTCAATATTTTATTTGATAGGATGTCATTCCAGATATAGGATGTACAACATAGAGAATGGTTTATTGCATGGTTACTCCCCCACATCCGAGTTCCAGTCACCAAACAAAAGGTGATGACTCAAGAAGAAGCATTGGAAATTGAAGTGCGCTTGGAGGCTAAGGTGGGAGGAGGAGAGACATTGGTAGTATTGGCATAGGTGCAATCACAACTATCCAATTTGACGATGCAATTTTAGAACACGGTGAAGGAAAAATTTGTGCATAAGCACGTATGGTGTGCCACGTGTCAGTCTGAGGGGAATTTCAGAGAAAATTCTATGTACTTGGAAATTATCTAGTGATGGGTGTGCCGAGTACATTTCCAACTGGGCCTTGGATGGAATGGTGTAGAATTTGCAGACAATGGGGCCATATGCCACCCTATTTCCCAACACTAGATAAATATCAAAGGACACATCATACTTGATTATGTGAATTCTGTAAGTACATGGGGCATGATGTAAACAACTTCCGGTCACTCCAGTTGATGAAATTCCATTCCCATTATGTATTTTGGTTATAAGAAAAACATAAAGGGAGTGATCATTGTGGTTTGGAGAGAGGTGGTTATCAAGGAGGTCCCAAAGGAGGCTATGGGCGTGGTCACGCACGAGGATATGGAAGAGGGGGAGGGAGATCACTGTCTTGCTTCAATTGTGGAGAGATAGGTCATGTGTCAAAGTTATGTACCAAACTATGCACTCTTTGTGGGTACTTCTACATCCTTGTGCATGGCACAAAAGACTATCTTGACTTGTTGAAAAAGTGGGAAGAGAAGAACAAACATTGAAATATGGTGGCTGCAGAGCCACTGAGAAAAAATTAAGGATGAGGAGGTTGATTTCTGGGTGATAACCCGAGGAGGAGCGGAGACATGAATGCAATTCAAGCATGGTGAAGTCTCAGGTCAAAGGCTGGAGGGGAATATCAGAAGGGCCATGTAACCCCTTCCTAATTTTGATAATGTTTAGTAGAATCAGTTTCTGTGTGATGCATAAAGGTCCCTTGATGAAGAAATAGTGTGGGAAGAGCTGCAGTGCATGACATAAAGGTCGCTTAAGGAGGCCCAAATTTATGAATAATTCCAACAAGCGACACTGAGGTCAATGGAAGAGGCTCACACCTATGAATAATTACAGTGTGCAATGCAGAGGTCATTAGAGGAAGATCACGTGTGAAAAGAGATACAATGTGTGATGCATAGGTTATTGTAAACATAACGCAGACAAGAAGAGGTGCGATGCACCAAGAAAAGAGAAATTGAGGAATATCATTATGAGGATTTGAAGCATGCAGTGCACGAAGAATCCATATGCAACTTGGTTCATGAGATAAATACTAAATATCAAGTAAGTAACTTATTACATTGTTGTTTGAGATTCTTAAATGATGTTGATGCTTCCACAAATTTGATGTAGATGTTAGCAACTTGCATGGGGGAACAAGGGATAGAGAGAGATATATCAACCCCCCTACGAGAAAGGTATCTATGTTAGCTTAGTAAATATAAGTAAATAGGGGGAGAATTTAAGATGATAGCTGAAATTGAGAGTTATGAAATGGATGGAGTCATGTTGGATATAGGTTTCGAAGTGAACATCCTGTCGAAGAAGTCCCGAGAGTTGATGGGTAAACTGAGTTTGGTATGGTTTCCCATCCAACTACGGTTAGAAAATCAATATAGGATATATCCTATAGAATGGCTAGAGCAATTTGAGGTGAACATAGAAGGGGTGAAGATGAAGGATGAATTTGAAGTAATAGAGATTATGGATGATTTTGACCCCTATGATGGCTTACTTAGCATTAATTGGGCCTTCAAAAGCAATGTAGTGTTGAAATTGAAGAAACAACATATGTCATTTGAAACTAACACCATGTGCATGATCACACCTCTAGATCCTAGTGAAGGGAACCGATACAATGATCCCATGGATGAGGATGCATGGAGTTATGTTATTGAGAACATCTATAAGATCACTCGACACATGGAGTACTATGTCAACCCCACGATGGATGGGGAACTGATATGGTGAAGCATGATATCCTATGATGTTGATTTAGATGACTCCATGGAAAGGTGGAAGCAAAAACTTTATGAAGTTGCAACGAGGTGATGCATGCACATTACCACCAAAGTGCGTGAAGAAGAGTTTGGATACTACTAGTTCAATGGGTCGGATATGATGGATACATTTATTTCCTAGATGCAACACATTTACGAACACCACCAATTTTGTGCTCTTAATACAATGCTCATATAAATACCTATGGAATGGTGGGAAGAAGATTGAGAACTTCAACATGAATGGGAAGCCGTGGAAGATTTGATGCGGGAAACGTTTAAACTAGATGTAGATATCCATCGATACACGTGCTCTTGTGAAAGGATATGGATAGACATGTAGCACAATGAGGCATACAAATAATATTTGATGGCCCAATGTGCACTGACAAGAAATCATCATGTTCCCCTCATCCCCCATTTCTCTACCGGGCACAAAATAAACTCGCGTGCACAAATGATGGGAACATATACTCCATCTATGGTACCCAAAGGAACATTCATTGCTTTGTGCTTCCCCAACCCCATTGAACAAATAGAAGAGCTAGGCATAAGTCCAAATGAACTAGTTGGTCAGTGGATACTACAAAAACCAGTCGAGCCTAGCCTAGTGCCTCCATGGAAGAAGTTGTTCGGTTGGGTACATATGAGGAAACATTGTGACCCTCTAGGGGTCACTATGATCAAATAATATAGGGTGCACTACTGCCAGGGTGCGTAGGAATCATACCCCCTTGGAGAATACGTATAACACATGTACGAAGTCACCTAAGTCATCATTATTTAAGAATGTTCAGTGGTAGTAAATCTTGGTAATAATAATGGTCGATATGATAATTAGTTACATTGTTAAGCCCTAAATAGTGGCTCATTACCCCTTAATTGGGGCATATTATATTAGTAATGTTATTTTATTTATGTCATCTTTATTCCATTAGTTGTAATTATACCTCCTAGTCTCCTATATATACCAAGGAGACATTTTCATTTTGAATCATCTTGTAATTGTACATTTATGTGGGCATAAGGAGGTTGCCCCCTCGAAGAGCATTATTATATAAATTTCTCTCTTTTTCAAGGCGTTGAGTACTTATTCTGATTTTTTTCTAAGCTATATTGATATTTGGTTCTTAACATATGGTATCAGAGCTCAAGGTCTTGGGGTTTCCCTGCTACATATGAGACACCTTGGAATTTTTTCTATAACTTTTTTTCTACAATATTTTAGAAGGAACGTCTTGGAGGATATTTAGTAGACGGATCAAGTTATGTTGGGTTAAAATTTCATCTCCTAAGGCCTTATACGTTTGGAGATACAGCCTGTGGAAGATAGGGTTCTAGAATCATCCTGAACCGAGTCATTGTGGAATTTTCACTATAAAATATTTTCTGTAACGTTTCAGACCCTAAAATATGGAGGATATTCACAAAAATTAGTAAGGTATATGTGGTAAAACCTTTAACTTCTGGGTCATATTAAATTTTTAGATACACCCTGTGGAAGATAGGGCATCTAACTAGTCCTATTGACTAGTCTCAAGAAGGTGTTCTAGGTAAAACAAACATAACTTATTCCTAGAGTATCCAAATTGAGTGAGACCAGTTTCATTGGATAGTGTACAATCTATAGTATTTATGGTACTAGTTTCAGAATTTTATATCAATTATTGTTTGCGGGGCATGCTATACAAGTGAGATCTCCTGGAAAGGCCAAAAATAAGAAAGTTGTGGGGAAGTTACCATAAATTCCACTTGGCACATCCAATTTTGATCATACCTGTGGCATTGCAGAGAAGAAATATCAGAGAACTACAAAAAATAAAGTTTCATACCCAGAAGGGACGAAACATTGGAGATACAGCATAAGAAAGATTGTCTAGCAGAACCACCTCAAAATCAAGGTTCAAAAGTGATACTTGGCCAACATGCCACCCAAAAAGGGAACTTCTACACCAAATAAGCCTCCATAAAATCCTAATTGGACTCTTGATGAAGGTGAAGAAATGAGTAGGGACATAAATGATTTACAAAAGAAGACAATAACAAAATATGAACTACAAGAGATGAAAGCTAAGTTGGAGGCAATAAATACTAATATGGATGGTTTAAAAGAGGATATCATGGAAGGATTGAAAACTTTCGTAATAGAGAGGACACCTGAAAGTGAAAATGTATCCCATAAAATTCATGATGAGGAAACAAGAAAGGTGAATCAAGAATGGAGAAACTCTAACTTTGGGTTGAAGACCAACCATCTTCCTAGGATCGATATGAGGAATTTTGATGGCAAGGACCCTATCACATGAATACTTCAGATGGAGCAATTCTTTGATCTACATAATGTTCCACATACACAAAAGGTGCGAATTGCTTCTTTATATTTAGAACCCAATCAATTTGTATGTTATAGATGGCTTTGTTCTTGTAAATCACTCGTCAC
>JASDQU010314851.1:0-13478 GCA_032191745.1 Picea mariana
GAGGGCTACACTCTCGTTCGATTTGAAGTGATTCCAAGAACATTTACTTTTGAGCTAAATTTTGACCCCTGGTCCAGATTTTGATCACACCTTCCCACTGAAAGGCTTTTGGACCCACAAAAGCTTATGCTTATCTGTCTGAGATTCAATACTCTTCTGCTTTCAAGTTCTATCAACTGTTCCTACTTGAAAATCCTTTTCGACAATCACCTGAATACCTTGACATGCCTTGCACTGCAAATGGCTATGTCCTTCAACCACTGTTCTCTGGCTGCTGCTGACCCACTGTTCTCTCTGTGCTTGGAAGACTGCCAACCTTCCCACTGAGAATCAATTCCCTCTTGTGAACTCTTTGACGTCAACACAATCAGCTCTCCAATGGCTGCAAAAACTTTCCTGTGACATCTTGTCACAAGCCAAGAAAACCATCAATCTTGAAAACAAATTTATACAAGACTGAAAATGATGCCAACAAAGTCTTTTTGCTCTTCAAGCAAATTGTCGCATCTTGTACTTCATCAAAGTACATGGTGTTTTCCTACATCTTGGTGTACTCAAAATCAACTTACAAGCCAACAAACACCATCGACTAAACACAAGTCGAAAAACATGATCTATACAACTAGTCGTCAAAACAACATCGACACAAGTCGAAACTCATTTGGAACATATCAACCTTCCCAATCTGACAAGTCGACATACATGATACACAATCATGTTACAATCATGAATCATTCATGATGAACCATCACCAAGTTCACTGCTTACACATACATAAAAACAAATGCATGTGCATGATTCTTCAACTCTTCTTCCAGTACAAACATAAGTACATAAACCCAAAAACATATGGGTACATAAGAGCTGAATATGAAAAAGATATATGGCTGTAACAAGTGAACATCATATCCATCTTTTACATCCTCCTGGCAAAGTTGTGCAACAACAAAAATGCCTTCAAATGAATTGCATTCACATGCAACTTGCATCATACAAGTTGTGATAAACTACTGCAACTTGTCATACTCTCAACATAAATGCATACATAAGGCTGAAATATGCATCTACAACAGAAAATGCAAGCCTTACTTGCTCAAGAAATCCAACCATTTCTTACCAAGCCAACTCAATGGTGACTTTTTCTGCTGAAAATCGTCCTCTTGTGAATCATCTTGACTCACATCGATGATGGAATCTCCTCTTCCATTCTTGCCAATCTATTTATCCAACTGCTTCTTGTGCTGTGGATGAATAGTTGGATGCAATGTCCAACATTGATCAATGAGATGACCTCTCTTCTGACAATGAGTGCAAATCTTTTGCATCATCTTTTCACGTTGTCTTTGCTTATAAAGTTTCCTGAAATTGGCCAATCTTTTCCAACATTTTGAAATATGATGGTTATATAAACCACAATATGTACATGGATTCTTTCTTCCATTTTTACATACAAATTTATCATGCTTAACATAATCAAAAGCAACTGAATGATAAGCAGAATTATACCTTGAACATTCACCTTTATCGCCTTTTTGAGGAGGTGAATCTGAAGAGTTACAAGCTCTCCTTTGAAGACCAACAAATCTATTCTTGTCCTCATTGTCATCACAACTCTTTTGTTTCACACATTTGCATTCATCTTGAACACAAGCCTTGCATGATGAAGGGATTGAACTTTCAACAAAAGTTCTTGAACTTTCACCTTTATAGCCTTCTTGAGGAGGTGAACTTGAAACAAAATTTGTTCTTGGAACTTTTTCCCTTGTCTCCTCGACTTTGGAATTTGCTCCATCTCTTTGTTCATATCCAAGACCACAATACTTAGGTCTCTCTTCAACAACAATAGGCTCAACAATGCCTTGTGCATGCTTGCCTAACCCTTTACCTTCATATCCCATTTTTAACAATAACTTGGACCCTATTCCTCTTGTGTGATTTTCAAAAACACCAAAACATTCATCTTGAGAGGAATGAGAAGATAAACTAACATCGCATACCTTATGTTCATGCATGTACTTGGTAAGGGTTTCCTTTGCCTCATGGAGTTGAGTCTCCATCTCATGCAACCTTTCAAGAAGCTGGTCTTTCTCCTTCTTCATGGCCATCAACTGCTCTTCAAGGGAAATGCTCTCATTTATGTCTTCACACATCTCTTTCATCAAATCTCTCATGGTTAGAATCTCCTTCAACATCTCTTTGTCAAAGAACTTTGATTTTGAAAATGTATGAGAACTATCAATGTTTGAAGCTTCCTCCATCCTTGCAAGATATCAAACTTCAACACAAAACTTGCACAAATACCAACAGCTAAATCTCAAGCTATCAATGGCAAACACATGAGCAAAACAAACTATGCTTTGATACCACCTGATCCGAAAATAGAAGGCTGACTTGTTATGCTATGCAAGCACCCTCTACTTCATTAAAATAAACTTTACAGGACCTTGCTTCATGTGTTAAAGTATGCCAAATAAATTATGTGCTAAGTTTTATGCTTCTTCTTTTAAATGTTTATGTGTGAGAAAATGTTCTTTTAAATGGTTAAATATGTGCTTTAAATAAATACACAACAACATAACTTGCAGTAAATAAACCATCAAACTCAGAACAATAACAACATGATAAAGGAGTTCACCCCTCTCCGGGCTACATCTCCTTGATCCTCCATCAATGGACTTGGTTCTCTGGGATTAATTTGTCAAAAGCTATTTTACAAGCTGTTGCTCAACTCCAATGGAAATTCTGACTGTACCATTGGGATCAGAACACATAAAAACCCCAAAAATGACTAATAAAACTCTGAAAACGGATCATGGCTCATCCGGGCATGACCTCTTCTACATGTGGCCTTAAGCTTCCATGAGCTTCTCTATGGAAAAAAACACCTGTAAAAGTCCTCAAAAGCCTCTGAAACCTGTCCCAATGTGTTTAGAGCATAACAATTAGCCAAAAATGACTATTCAGTCACAGAAAACAAACTTGGACTCACCAAAACATGTCCTCAATCAATGAGGGCTTCAAGCTCCCTAAAGCTTCCTGAAACTTCAATGGTGAAAAACCTGCAAAAGAAGTCTTCAAATGGCTGTGAAAATAGTGTCAATGGATTTAGAATGTCCAAAAACCCCTAGCTGGGCTTTTACGGCACCTCATTCGACCAAAAAATGAAGATAGGCCTCCTTCCATTCTCTTCCTTCAAGCTTGTTGTCTTTGGTTCACCAAAATGCACCTCTTGTACGTTGAACCCAGAACACACTCCAAAACGTGTGCTTAAACCCAGCATCGAGCGCAATCGCATAATGGTGCAAACTGTAGGACGGTTATGGGCGCGCCAGCCCCTAACCGCCTAGCACTCGGGTACATGGGTCTTCCATACGATCGGCGCAAAGGGCTAAGTTCATAGGCAATAAAACCATAACACATGGTGGGTCGTTGAACCATTCAAACCACAATTTAAAATGCGCCAAACGTTGTACAAGAGTCATATGGTAACATAATATAACCACGGGCTACACATTGAAAAACCCCGCGCGATATATATATATGGTCACATATAACAAATAATATGACCACGGGCCAAACAAAATCATTTGAAACACGCGCTATGTTTACATATATATCGGTCATATGTAATATGTGCGACTGGGGCTAGAATCCAATGCGCGCGCCTCCATGTATGGTAAGTGGTCACATGACAAAATACAAAATACCGCGGGCTGGGGCTAAGCCCCAGCCCGACCCCCGCGCCAACATATAATAATGTAAACTTAAATATATTTTAACCCATTCATATAATAAGAAACAAAACGTGGTGCGTTGATTGTTTGGACTTTGTTAAACCGTTGCACGGTGGGAGGAGGTTCGGGGTTCGACCCCCATGGACCCATAAAATTTTAAATAACAAACCAATGGACCAATAGCCAATAAAGGGGTGCCACGTGGCAGCCCACGACTGGGCCACGTGGCACCAAAACATTTGCCAAGATAATGCCACATGTCGTCAAATGATTCGCCCAAATCTACCAATCCAAAACTGCCACATCAGCATGTACGGTCAAGCCACGCCACCTCTTCCACGTCATCCTGTACGGACTGTACAGACTGCACAGTCAGCATCCCTTTTTTTGCCTGTTTGACATTTCGAACAAATTGCGATATCTCTCGCTCTCGATGTTCATTTGAGATGAAATGAGTTGCGTTGGGTTCACAACGACGAGGGCTACGTTCTCGTCCGATTTGAAGCAATTCTGAGAACGTTGATTTTTGAGCTAAATTTTGACCCCTGGTCCAGATTTTGATCAAATTTTCAAAGCAACATTATGAAAAGAAGATGCAAGAGTTATTTGAACTCAAACTTGGGAACATGACCATGGATGAATATGAGAGGAAATTATTGGAACTTCTCATATATGCGGGCTTCATCAGGGATGAGAAGGTCAAAATTCAGAGGTTCATGAGTGGACTGCCATCCTGCTACAAGAATAAAATTCAGTTTGATGATCCTAGAAATTTGGAATAAGCCATAAGAAAGGATAAATATTTTTATGAGAAGAACAAAGGAAGTATGACTTTCCAAAAATCCTGGGATAACAAGAAGAAAGGAAAGATGGATCAAAGGAATAAAGGATTCAAGCCACCTTTCATCAAGAATATATATCAAGCATATCAACAAGGGAAACCATCTCAAGGTGAACATAAAATGATAGATTCCTTGGCAAAAAGGCCAAGACAAATACCCATAAAGTGTTGGGGATGTGAAGGAGATCACATATATAAATATTGTCCTCATTGGGGAGATAAGATGAGGACTCTGCATAGCATCAAGAAAGAGGAGATAGTAGAGGAATCGGCAGAAGCATGCCAAGGATCTGTGTATCCTTGGACAATAGATAAGCAGATTATCAACCCCACATGATTGTGGTGGAAGGTAAGATCGGTAATTAACCCATAGCTATTTTGATTGATTCTGGAGTTAGTCATAGCTATATAGATCCAAATCTAATTTAAAGATCTAAATTGAAGAAATGTAAACATGAAAAATATTGGTTAGTTCAGCTAGCTACTAGAACCAAGAGAAGAATCAATGAGCTTGTTAATGATTTCCTAGTAAACATGAATGGATTCAACACTAAGGAAAATTTGAACATCATATTGCTTGGGTATTATGATTTCTTGATTGGTATGAATTGGATAGAAAATAATCGTGTTGTCTTCGATTGTTATAACAAGGATTTCACATGTCTTGATGAGGAAGGGAATTCAAGGATAGTGCAAGGTATTCCAAGGCCTATATATGTCCAAGAGATTTCAACATTGCAGCTAAAAAGAAGTTTTAGAAAAGGGTGTCGGATATATGCAGCCCATATGGAAGAGATAATGAAGGATAAGGAGCCAAGTATTGAAGATTATCCAATCTTGAAAGAGTATGAAGATGTGTTTGGGGAGTTGCCAGGATTACCACCAAAGAGGGACATTGATTTCTCTATTGACTTAATATCTGGAGCTACCCTAGTGTCCAAAAATCCCTACAGAGTGACCACACTGGAGCTAAAATAATTGCAAATGTAGCTAGAGTATTTTTTGAAGAAAGGGTACATATGCCCAAGTGTTTCTCCTTGGGGTGCCCCAATTCGTTTTGTCAAGAAAAAAGATGGAACATTGAGGTTGTGTATTGGCTTCAAATAACTCAACAAGGTTACAGTCGAGAAAAAATATCATTTGCCAAGGATTGATGATATTTTTTATCATCTAAAGGGAGAAAATATATTTTCTTTTTTATCAAGTGAGAATCAAAGAAGAATACACTAGTAAGACGTCCTTTTGGACAAGGTATGGATACTATGCATTTTTAGTGGTGGCGTTTGGGTTGACCAATGTGCCTTCTACATTTATCTGTATGATGAATGGGGTGTTTAGAGATTTCCTCAATACGTTTGTCATTGCATTGTTGGATGATCTTCTAATCTATTCCAAGACAAAGGAGGAGCATAATAAACATTTGATGATGGTGTTACAAGTGTTGAGAGAGTACCAATTGTATGCCAAGTTGAGTAAATGCACTTTTGATCAAAAGAAGATCCATTATTTGGGTCACAGTGTTTCAGAATATGGCATAGCAGTAGATCCAGAGAAAATTGAAGTAATCAAAAGTTGGTCAATACCAACAAACATTTCAGAGGTTATATCATTTATGGGTCTAGTTGGTTACTACAGGAGATTCATTACAGGATTCTCCAAGATTTCACACCCAATAATATATTCGCAAAAGAAATGACTAAAATTTGAATGGAGTGCCAAGTGTGAAGAAAATTTCCAACGCTTTAAGGGTTTATTAACAAGTGCACCTATTTTAAAAGTTGCGGACCCGGACGAGGATTTTGGTGTGTGCACATATGCATGCAATGCAGGGCTCGTTAGAGTCCTTACACAAAATGGACATGTAATTTGTTATGAGTCTGGAAATTTGAAAGAGCATGAAATAAATTATGGCACACATGACTTAGAGTCGAAAACCATATTACATGCTTAAAGGATGTGGAAGCATTACCTTATGGGTATAAAATTTGAATTAAGGATAGACCATAGTGGTTTAAAATACTTGTTTGAACAACCAATACTAAATGCCAGACAAACTAGATGGTTGGAATTTCTCATTGAATATGACTTTGACATCAAGCACATAGAAGGAAAGGAGAATAAGATGGTTGATGCACTCAGTAGAAGAGTGCATGAAATGCATGTTACAACCATTAGTAGGTACAAGACAGATTTAAAAGAGAGAATTCTAGAGGTTGTAACAGCAGAGTGACATTATGTGCAAGTTAAGTAAATCTTACAATAGAATAATGTACAATAGAAATATAAGGATTACAAGTTAGAAGTGGATGGAATCTTTTTGTTCCGAAACAAAGTTTATGTTCCCAATTCTTAAGAACTGATAAATCCAATTTTAAAGGAGATGCACAATGTGTCATACGCTAGACATCTAGGATACCAGAAACTCATTACAGTTGTAAGAGGCCAATATTTTTGGCCTCGTATGAAGAGAGATGTCATTGATTATTTGGATAGATGCATGGAATATCAGAAGGTAAAGACTGAGAATAGACATCCACCGGGATTGTTGCAGCCATTTCCCATTCTTGAATGGAAATGGGAAGTTTTTGTTATTGATTTCATTACGAAGTTTACTAGGACAATAAGGAAACATGATTCCATTGTGGTAGTGGTGGAAAATATTACAAAGGATGCACATTTGATGCAGGAGCATCGCCATCAGCATTTAAAGAAGCCAGTGAAGGACAACTCAGCACCCAATGCGCATTTTTTTAAACTTTTTTTTTTAATTTTGAGGAGAGTGTATCTTTCTGTTTTGAAAGGATTGTAATTTAAATCTTTTAAATATTTTGAGGCATGAGCCATCACATAAGGTCGTCCAAGTTTTAATCGTTTAAATTATCAGATAAGGTTGTACAAATATCGAGTATTGACTCATATATGAATGTAATTTCCATTAAATGTAATAGTCCTTAGTAGATGAATGTATTAACTATGATAGGATAGCTATATGGTAGTCTGGAGGGAAGGCTCGAGAAGCCTCTCCATGTATAAATATATGCATAGTATTCCCAAAAGAGGTTGTTAAATGTTATTGTTATTGTTGTTGAAAGAGTTTTTGAAACTTATGAAGAGTTGAAGAGAGTTGGATGAGTCCATGTACATATTTTACTAAATGAATACAAGCAGAGAGGTTTGATTCCAAATGTATGGTGTTGTGTTCATCTAAATTATTTTAGTACATGTGATGTTTCTTTATGCTCTCTGTGTTTTATCTGTTTATTTGTATTTTATGCATGGATATTCTTTTCATGTTTAAGTGTAGAAATATTTGATGTTCCCGTAAGTTTCAATTCTTTCTCTTCTGATATTCCTAGTGCAAGGAGTGCACAGTGCTCACAAGGAGTGCATAGGCCGAGCCAAGATAGACTCAGAAGCTCGGAAGAGATAACGTGAATTTACAGTTGAATTACAAGGAGTGCACTATTTCTCATAGGATATTAGAGTTCATAGAAGACCTGCACAAGGAGTGCATCGAGCCAACACTTGGACGAAGTGTTGAAGAAGTCTCTGAGGGGATGAGTGCAAGAAGTGCGTGAGGATATTTTCTCAAAAATATCTAAGCATGAAACTCATTGGAAGTTCCAGGGACACAAGGAGTGTGCTTGAGGTCTATAAACATTGGAGGAACAAAGCTAAGAAGAGATAGTGAGCATAAGAGTTCCACGGGAGGGACTTAGAAAATTTCTAATTCAAAAGCTTCAAAGTGCCATAGGAGCGCACAGGAGGGCGCCAGAGATTCTATTTATCTTGTGTGGCCAAGCTCAGGAGGATTAGCGACCGGAGTCCCTTGAAAGGGAATGAGTTTTATTATTTAAAAGTTGAACAGACGAGACCTGTTCGGGAGTATCCAAGATCTTTCACCGTCATCGGATCTGGTGGAGTAGCACGGGGTTTACCCCTATGAATTCGACACGAATTCAAGTTCAGGAGAAGTCACAGATCAATCCCAAGGGAGACATTGCAGAGGGATAAAAAAGGAATGGATGAGATCCATTCAGGATTTCATGAGAGGTCTGACAACTGTCATATCTAGAAGAGTTGTGCGAGGGATAACCCTTGGAGTCCTTTGACATTCCATGTGTTTGGAGGCTCAGGAGTGTGGAGGAGTTGGCATCCTCGAAGTCCCGAAGGGTGGAGAAAATCGCCACCATCCATTCCAAAGGACACGTGTTAGCAGATCTCAAGATCTATAAGACCAGGGGTCCGAGAGACTAATGGGAAGAAGGGTTCGTGTTGTGTGAATCTCCGGAGTCCCGAAGCTCGGAGTAAATCTAGGTCGTCCATATGTCGATACACAGGGACTGTCAATCTGGGTCCTTCGCAAGTTTGCAAGTCCGGTGCTCTAGAGGTTTTATAGTGTGTGACATCCAGAACTCCCGAAGCCCGAACCAACGGATTTCACATGAGTTGACGATCTGACAAGGAGTGAGAGTCGTCTGATCTCCTTCGGGGTTCAGCATTCCGAGGGAATTTTTGTGTTGGAGAAGATAGACCCACGATCATTAATTTACGCGACATTGTGAGTCGTTGATCTGTGCCAAAGGTTCGACACTCCGTCATTCGGGAAGTTTGGGGTTCTTATTTGTGGGAACTCCCAAAGTGTGACAGCCCCAAAGTTCTGAAACTTTCGAGGACTGGGAGTTTAGCCCGTGGTTTCAAGCCCAGGGTCACGTGGAATTCTCTCTCAACTTGTCAAAGCCTATGAAAGGTAATTTAGGCCCAAAAAAGAGGGGTGGAAAGGCCTATGAAAGTTAAATTAAAGGTTCTGTGGAAATGTACGAGCTAATCCAGCTCCCAAATTGGACGATCGTTAGATCGAGAGGTCAAGCGGGCCCCAGGAGGTGGTGGGGGTCTGCATCAAGTCATATCAGAGCCCAAATTAAGCTATGTGTGAAAAGAAGGTTTAGAATCATGCCACCCAGAAGACATGCAGAGAGACCTATAGAAAATCCATCCATGGAATGGGAAATGAGCCAACTCCGTGTGAGATTGGATGCCATGGAGATAGCACAGAGAAGAGAACCTGATGCTAGTGACATCAACGAAGATGAGAGTGAATAAATGGAAGTTGAAGGAGCTACAGAAGGAGACACTACAGAGGAACGCTTGTTGAAAGCGGTTGTAAAAATGGGAGCTAGAGAAAAAATGGAATTCGCGATGTATGAAGGCAACTTGGATGTTGAAGAGATGTTGGATTGGATAAGGGCCTTACACAAGTACTTTGATTATGAAGAAATTGAGGATGAAAATAAGGTGAATCATGTTGTTACTGGGTTGAAGGGACATGCAGTGCTATGGTGGGATGAATTGCAAGCCGACAGAAGACACAAAGGTAACAAAAGATCAAAAATTGGGATAGGATGGTAGCTAAATTGAAAGCTAAGTTCATACCCAAAGACTATTAGATCAATCTGTTCAGGATATTATAGAACTTGAGACAGAAGGGCTTGTCAGTGAAGGAATACACTGAGGATTTTTAACGATTGAACATCAAATCAGGACATAGAGAGAGTGATGAGGAAAAAGTTGTCAAGTATATTAATGGACTGAGATATGAAATTCGAGACGAAATCAGTATGATGACAATGAGAATGATGGAATATTCTTATAAGGCAGCACTGAAAGAAGAGGAGAAGTTGGTTAGAAAACAAATCCAACGAAACAGAGGAAAGAGTTCAAGCAAAGGCAAGGGAACTGTCCGAGAGAATTTCCAAAAACCCAAACCTGAAGCTAGAAAGTATCACAGTCATGTAGAAAGAGGAGGAAGTTCCATAGGTGGAAAATATGGTGGCAAAAAATTCTTTTCTCGAGGAAGGGGAAGAGGCAAAGGAGAAGAAGTGAAATGCTATTCATGTGGAAAGGCAGGGAATATGTCTTGGAAAGGTCCTGAGAGAAAGAAGAAAGAAGGAGGTGGAGAAACTCACATTTCCAAAGTTGAAAGAAGGAATGTTGAGGTAGAAGTAGCGGAAGATGGGAAACTCTCATGATGAGGAAAGTTCTCTTAAAATCAGATAAAGAAGAAAAAGAGCCAGTTCAGAGAAACAGTGAGTTCAGGACTACTTGCAAAACCAAAGATAGGGTATGTAAAGTGATCATAGACAATGGGAGAGTTGATAACTTGGTATCCACAAAAATGGTGGAAAATTTGGAGCAGGATCTATCCAAGAGGAGCTGAATTATTTCAAACCGTTGGATTTAAGAAAAGTGCATGAACTTTAAACATTGTGTATACATAGGAGGAGAGATCGTCGAAGACCCGAAGGAGATCTGAACCGTCTAATCCAGAAGGATACGTGGCGATAGATTATGAACCCTGGAGAAACCACTTTGAGATTTTCAGATTGAGACTTGAAACTCCCAAAGCTCGGAGAGCCGGAGGGCCGAAATAAATGTCGATCGTTGGATAGTCCAAACCGAATTATAACCATCTGATTCATGAGGACACACGACAAGAATTCATGCATTTCAGAGGAAAGAAAAGGTTGAAAGTCGAAACTCCCGAAGTCCGAACCATGAAAAAAATCACAGCCGTTGATTTCAAAGGGTTAAATCTGATCTATAGATTTGGAAAGGACAGATCTGAGCCATTTGTTCAGAAGCACCATCGAGATTGTGATATCAATGGTTACAAAGGATTGCAAGGATGGAAAGTGCTCAGAATTTAAAAACTTCAGAGTGGGCCGCAATAGAAACCATGGTATTGAAAATTGGGCGCATGGCGTTTGGTGGTGAATTGCGGAGAGAAAAGTGCATTGGTCTCAAACCACTTTCGACCGCGCCCACAATTGTGTGTGGGCATAACCCAAGGCCATATGCAGGAAGGAGCTAACGGAGGAGGAGCTAGCGCCTAAACACTAATCGCCCGGTAGTGCGAAGGGAGAGGTCGTGAGTGTCATAGAACTTGCATCGAAGGACTGAAGAGACCTATGGTTATTTACAAGTGAGACCATTAAGGTTTCAGAGAGCTAATTCAGCTCTGAGAATTGAACATCCTTGACCGGGAGTTCGCGCAGCCCAAGGAGAAGGGGGGTTGGAATCAAGTGGTATCAGAGACTAAAAAGGTTCGAAGTTGTATTATGTGTATTAGAAATAGTTGAAATAATGCCGCCAAGGATTCATGTAGATCCACCTATGGCAAACCGTGTTGTGGGAAGAAAAATGAGAGAGATTCATGCAAGGTTGGAAGCAATGGAAGCAATGAAAAGAAGAACACGTGTTGTTGAAGACGTCAGTGATGCAGAAAGTGAAGTAGAAGTTGAAGAAGCTACAGGGGAAGATGCGGCTGAAGAACACTTATTGAAAGTTGTTGTGAAGTTGGGAGCAAGAGCAAAGATGGACATCCCAATGTATGAAGTTAATTTGGATGTTGAAGATCTATTAGACTGGATAAGGTACATGGATAAGTATTTCGACTATGAAGATGTCAATGAAGGAAGGAAGGTGAGACATGTTGTCACCAAATTAAAAGGACATGTAGCACTATGGTGGGATGAACTGCAAGCAGAAAGAAGGAGCAAAGGTAAACAAAAGATAAAGAATTTGGATAGAATGGTAGCCAAACTGAAGGCTAAATTCATACCTAAGGATTACCAGATAAACATGTTCAGAAAGTTGCAGAACTTGAGGCAGAGGGGTATGACAGTGAAAGAGTATACAAAAGAATTATATAGGTTGAATATTAGGACTAGACAAAGAGAGAAGGGCGATGAAAAAGTTTCTAGGTATATAAATGGCTTGAGATATGAAATCTAGGATGAGATCGGCATGATGATTGTGAGGACAGTGGAAGATGCTTATCAGATTGCACTAAAGGTAGAAGAAAAGTTGGTCAGGAATCAGAATCATCGAAATAGAAGTAGAGGCATAAATAGAGGTAAGGGGATTGTCTATGATAAGGCACCGAAAACTAAGTATGAGAATGATAAATCCTATGGTCACGTTGAAAGGGGAGGAAGTTCCCAAAGAAGACCGTTTGGTGGGAGAAATTATTTTCATCGAGGAAGAGGAAGAGGTAGAGGAGGTGGAGTTAAATGTTATGCCTATGGAAAGACAGGACACATGTCTTGGGAATGCCCCGATAGGAAGAAATAAGGAGGAGGAGAAGCACACATTTCTGAGGCCCGGAAGAATGTGGAAGCAGAAGCAGCAGAAGGAGGAAAGAACCTTATGATAAGGAAAGTTCTTCTAAAAATAGAGAAAGAAATAGAAAGCTCATTTCAACGAACGAGATTGTTCAAGACTGCTTGTAAAACAAAGGACAAAGTTTGCAAGATGATTATAGACAGTGGGATCACTGATAATTTAGTATCTACAAAAATGGTGGAGAAACTAAAGCTGGAGACAACTGCACACCCAAGTCCATATAACGTTTCGTGGTTGCAGAAAGGACATCAAGTAATGGTAAGTCAAGAATGCAAAGTTGAATTTAAAATAGGAGGCTATATAGATGAGATTCCATGTGATGTAATTCCCATGAATGTTTGTCATATTTTGTTGGGGAGGCCATGGAAGTTTGATAGGAATGTCATTCATGATGGGAGAAAAAATAATTATACTCTGGAAAAAATTGTATAACCCACATGTTACTGCCAATAGAAGAGAAGAAAGAAAAGGAAGAAGCCAACACAAGAATACTTCTCATGACTGGGAAGGAACTCTTGAAGGAGATCAAGAAAGATCAAGAAATGCAATTTGTTGTAGTGAGGAAGTCGAGAGTTATCCTTACCAATACTTCTATGAATGATTTACCTGAAGAAATCCAAGAATTGTTAGAGAATTTTGTTGACATAGTAGTGGATGAGTTGCCCCACTCATTACCACCCATTAGGAGTATTAGCCACCATATCGACTTGATTCCAGGA
>JASDQU010314856.1:2010-13479 GCA_032191745.1 Picea mariana
ACTCAGTTATGAAAGATTTTGAGGATGTGTTCAAGGAGATACCAATACTACCCCCAAAGAGAGATATTGATTTCTCTATAAATTTGATGCCTGGAGAAACTCTAGTATAAAAGACTCCCTACAAAATGAGTACACCAGAGCTGAAGGAGTTGCAAATGCAGCTTGAAGAACTACTAAAGAAGGGGTATATACGCCCAAGTGTGTCACCTTGGGGCGCCCCAATTTTATTCATGAAGAAGAAATATGGGACGTTGAGATTGTGCATTGAATTCAGACAATTTAACAAAGTGAATATAAAGAACAAGTATCCTCTGCCAAGGATCGATGATCTCTTTGTTCAATTAAAGGATGGAAGGATATTCTCAAAGATTGATCTCTGGTTAGGATATCATCAAGTAAGGATCGAAGATGAAGACATAAACAAGACCACCTTCAAGACAAGGTATGGTCATTACGAATTCACAGTGGTGGCATTTGGATTATCAAATACACTAGTTGTTTTTGTTATCACTCCAGGAAACTCTCTTAGATTGTATCTCATAGATGCATGGTAACTTAACTAATATCTCAATGATTCACTCAAATGGATCAAGTCAGATGACTAAATCAAACCTCACTCACTAAAGACATGCATAAACACACTTAGATTGACAAGTCTTTCAACTACTATTGTTCAGAGAGTTTGTAAATAAGTGGACGTGTGGAGAATCCTTACTATACCGACAAACTCATACAATAAACATATATGAATGGCCGATCACAATAAGTAAATAATACTTGCAATTCTAACTCATCAATGCAAAGATAGGATGACAGCTATCAGGCATTAGACAAACGTTAATAACATGAATATAAAATTCAAGTGCAAGTACATACTAGATAAGAAGATGGGAATCTGAACAAGTAATGGCAAAAGAAGCTTGTATTACTTAATATGAAAATGAGAAGCTTGATTACAAAGTTTGAAATAGTATACAAAGTCGAAACATTAGTCTATAAAACTAATAGGATTTATAGCCTTTACACGCAGTTTCATATCCTCAAAATATGGATTTGATAGCCTCTTCTCCCATCTTAAATTCGAATTTGTGAGGTGGCTGGAAAAGACAAATATTTTTGGAAATATCCTGCTCAAATATTGACCCATATATCTCCAACCAAAACCTCTGTGTACAAAATGGAAGAGGCTTTTTTATATTGGTTCGTTGTGAAAAAAAACCTCTCTCAGTTCTTTGAGACTCGTTTTCATATTCCTGGGATCTACATTTCAAAAACATGTGTCAAATAGAGAAATTTTGAGATCTGAAAATTAGGGCTCAGAGATGAATTCGATTCTCCCAATATATGACAACTTTTGGAAAAATGAGAGAGGTTATTTTTCTTTGACATGTCAGAAACAAAAACCTCTTACCATTTTACAAAATGATTCTCCAGTCGCTCAGAATAATCATTTTAAAATGATGACTTAGCGTAGTAAAAACAAACTTTTCTGCACTTTCGGTGGCTAAAATGGCCCCGAATTTTGGGTTTAAGCTATCGAAAGATAGGGATTTTGGTGGTTTAGAAGCCCATTTGGGAAGGCACTTAGCCACCGAAACCTGATTTTTGACTTTTTTGAAATAAAAATCAAATCCAATGTTTTTCAAACTTTATTACAGACATAAGGCTCTAAACAATGAACCTTAAAAAATTTAGAAAAGTATTTTTCAATGACCTCCTATCACCCAAAATTAACAAATTTGACTATGTCATCTGAGGAGATAACATCTGGATCCAATTGGGATGGAGATCTCCCTGCGAGATTTGCAAGAACCTAGTAGTTCCAGTCTCCTTTAGCATTAGGCATGGAGTCATCTGGCTTTTACGGTTGGAGACCTCCCTGTGAGGTTTCCAAGAACCTAGCAAACCTTGTGCCTTTAGCATTGAGCTATGGAGTCCTTTGGCCTTTAGAAATGTTCCCCTGCAAACCTGTAACTTGCCTGTAGCCTTTACAAAATATATCTAGATCCTGGAAAACTGGATCAAATTTACTTAAAATGGAATGTCAAAAATAGTTCCAAGAGAATAGGAAAAGATCCTATTTACTAGGTCAACTCCTTATATTAATTATGTTCATTTCCTTCAAAATATTTGACAGCTGCAATAGATCCTTAGAGACTAATAGAGAATTCAAAATTGCCACCTTCGCCCAAAAGACAGTTTTTTGGCGAAATAAGGTAGCAAATTTAATATTCTCCTCTTGTTGGCACCTTTTAAAATAGAACATAAACCCAAAAATGATGCCTTTAATTATTATCTATCATTATAAACCATCTTCAAGGCATCTGGATCATAAACTCTCAGATCTATGCAAAAATGGTAGCTTTCTTCCTTGTTCTGTGCTTTTGATGGCTAGGAGAGCCAAATTCCATGCCTGTAAGCCACCGAAAGCTTTTCTTTCGGTGCCCAAGGTCAGATATGAAATCCTATGTAAGACATTGAAAGCTCTGTTTTGAAACAATCTTCAAAATTGAAAAATTGCATTCTCTCCCAGCTTCTTACTATTCATCATCATCCCAAAAACCTAGGATCTAGATCGTATTTATTAGGGAATGAATATATGTCTCTATCTAGGTCTTCGACACCTTCAGCGACCTTCTTGGATGATAATGAACACTTCTAGAACCCAAATTGACATATGGATGTTGTTTTGTTCCTTCTTCAACTGAATAAGAGTTTTGTTTGACTTTTCTGCTTAAAAACAGGAAAATGCCATGTTGGCAGCGCAACACACTGTAAAAGTGTGTTGTGTGCTGCCAACTTCCTATAGAAGGAAATTTTACATGAATTCATCAAAATTCTTTTGGGCTGAGTTGAACACTGACAAATTCTTATTTCAACTGATGTAACACCTCTGAAACAACCATCTTTACACAATCATGACTTTAACTTATGTTATTTCCAACTCTTTCTGCACAATAACAAGGTATTCATCAACAAAACTTTTGGGATCAACAAAAAATTTGCTTGTGACAAAGACAACATAGCCATTATGTTTAGAACATATAACACCTCATACTGAGCACTTCAACTTTGTTCATTTTTTCCATTTGAAGAATACAATTCCCCTTTTACTGTACATCTTGATTCTGCAACTATGCTCCCAATTTTGTTTCCTTCAATACCTTTATATGAAACTTACCAAATCTTAATCAACATTGAAGACCTGGCCTATTATGCAATTCACAACTAGATTAGGAGCCAAGAATTCCACATTGGATATACAACTATCATCACAACTAAGGACTTGCTGGCACATTCATCTGTTCGACTAACTATAGTCTTTTCAATTGAAGAGCGAAGATGGCAAGAAAATCTAGCCATTTCTTCCTTTGTACTGACAACACTAGGCCTTTGCATCTGCTATAGTCGAGTAATTTCCTGAAGTAGAAAAACAACAATCTTGTACTGTGCACAAATTGAGGCTTAAGCTTTAATGTCAACTCCTAAGGATTGATCTTTTGCCAATGCTAAGAAAACCTTATCTAGACAGGACATGATATCTTAAAGTTGGTTTTGTTCAAGATGAGCAATTCTAGTTTTATAACACTTCAATGCCACAGCTCCATAAGGCACCTGTTAGGGTCGTACAATGATTGGTGGTAAGCTAGGATGCCCAAGACTTACTGTATCATCTTTTACAGAAGCATACATTGGAGTTTCAACATAAAAACATTAACATCATTGGACTCACATTTGGTTTCTTTACATGAGACTATCAATCCTGGCACCTAAATCCATTTGTAGGTATTGACAATGACCTTGATCTCCATTTATTTCAAAAAAGGTTTATAACAGAAAGATATGGAAAATCAAAATTGTTTTTCATGTCATTATAATACAATACTTTCCTTCTTGCTAGCTTGACACTCAAAAAATGTGCAGAACTGATATCTTCTTTTGTCTCTGGAAAAATCTCATGTAACCTGACACTTACACTGGTTGGTGTATCAATATGCGACTTAACTCGTAGCTTAGTGCATTAGGCTTTTGATGTATTGCATTGTGATGATGGCTTGCATCATGGCTTGGTGCACTAGGCTTGATATGTAGAATCAATGAGATATGTAAAAATATTGGTGTTGGCTCGACGGTCAGAATTTGGTTTGGTAGCCTGCTCTACTTATTCAACAATAAATAACTGAAAGAGTTTACTTGCTCAGATGAAGAGATTATTTCTCTACTTCTACTCTAACCACTGTACCGATGCTTAATCAAGTAAACTCATGCTTCCAATGAAGCCATATCAGAAATTTATTTACTGAACCTGTTCTTGATCTTGACCCAAAAAATAATGGAATGTATAGCCAACAGAAAAACGGTTTGAACAGATGGTAAAGACAGTTTTCATCTAACATAAATATTTTAACATTTGTGCTGCCCATGGATTCCAAATAGTTTGCAATAGGGTCATTAAAACCATTAAAGAATACCTCTCTATGTTGTTGTAATTTTCCTTCACCGATCTCACTGTTGAATACAAACTGCTTGATCTTTGTTGGAGAAGAATGCATGATGAAATACTCATCTGGAATTTTCAACTCATCATCTTCCTCCTCATATCTGCTGCATTCTTCCTTTGTCTGCAAATCATAAGACTGAGGGATGCCCTTAGTATCTACTGCAGATTCAAATCTGCCACATACTAATATAGAAATTTGTTTATCATTTTTCAAGTTTTCAAATGGGACAATCTGATATTCATGACAATTTAAGATAGCAGATGCATTTGGTACGATGTCAAAATAATCTATACTATGGCTACCATCGTGAATATCATCGATGTTTCGGTCACAATGAGAGGCATCCCCTATAACAACATACTCTTCATGGCTATTTGAATCTTTAGTCAATAAATGAAATTCATGACAACATTCGGGATATAGAAGATCAACTGAAAATATTTCTTTGCAAAAAAAATGAAAGGTAGCATGAAAATATGCCAAAGAGATAATACTGGCAACAGGGAGTGACCGGTGCCAATCACGAGCAATCCTCTCTAATGAAAACCCGAAGAGCTTGATCTGAACATCCTCATGCACAATTTGCAATCGATGAATGAAATCATGAAAATCCAGCCAATGTTCAGCTACCACTTCCCACTCTTCTCCTTGAAATCTAGGAATATTATGTTTCCATTCATCTCTATTAGGCACTGGATTAGGGAAACCAACAATCTTTGAAAAATCACAAAAATCATACCTCTTTGATAAGATCTTGTTCATTTCATACTAGTGGAGTCACCAACAGATTTGAGAACAATGGAGTCGCCACTGAATTTGTCCTTCATGGAGTCGCTAGATAGATGATTACAACCGAAAATATGTCTAGAATTTTTCTATCATCAAAACTGGATCTATGGCATCTCCCAAGGAAGATGAGCGTCAATCTCTGTTCCCCGACAACGACGCCAATTTGTTATCACTCTAGGAAACTCTCTTAGGTTATATCTCAGAGATTCCTGGTAACTTAACTAATATCTCAATGATTCACTCAAATGGATCAAGTCGGATGACTAAATAAAACATCACTCACTCAATACATGCATAAACACACTTAGATTGACAAGGATTTCAACTACTACTGTTCAGAGAGTTTGTAAATAAGTGGATGTGTGGAGAATCCTTACTATACCAACAAAATCATACAATAAAAATATATGAATGGTCGATTACAATAAGTAAATAATACTTGAAATTCCAACTCATCAATGCAAAGATAGGATGACAACTATCAAGCTTTAGACAAATATGAATAACATGAATATAACATTCAAGTGCAAGTACAGACTAGATAAGAAGATGGGAATCTGAACAAGTAATGGAAAAAGAAGCTTGTATTACTTAATATGAAAATGAGAAGCTTGAGTACAAACTCTGAAAGAGTCTCCAAAGTCGAACCCTTAGTCTATAAAACTGATAGGCTTTATAGCCTTTACAAGCAATTTCAAATCCTCAAAAAATGGATCTGATAACCTCTTCTTCCATCTTAAATTTGAATTTGTGAGGTGGCTGGAAAAGATATAAATTTATGGAAATATGCTGCTCAAAGATTGACCCATATCTCTCCAATCATAAATGCTATGTACAAACTGGAAGAGGATTTTGTATATTGGTTTTTTTTGAGAAAAAATCTCTCTCATTTCTTTGAGATTCATTTTCATTTTTCCAGGATCTGCATTTCAAAAACATGTGTCAAACAGAGAAATTCTGAGATCCGAAAATTAGGGCTCAGATATAAACTTGATTCTTTCACTCTATGACACCTGTTAGAAAAATGAGAGAGGTTATTTTTATTTGACATGTTAGAAACAAAAACCTCCAACTGTTTCTCAAAATTATTCTCCAGTCACTCATAATCATCATTTGAAAATGATGACTTAGCATAGTAAAAACATACTTTTCTGCACTTTCGGTGGCTAAAATGGCCCCAAATTTCGGGTTTAAGCTACCGAAAGATAGGGATTTCAGTGGCTTAGAATCCCTTTTGGGAAGGCTCTTAGCCACCGAAACCTGAGTTTTGGATTTTTTGAAATAAAAATCAAATCCAATGTTTTTCAAACTTTATTATAGACATAACGCTCTAAAAAATGAACCTTAAAAAATTAGAAAAATATTTTTCAATGACCTCCTATCACCTTAAATTAACAAATTTGACTATGTCATTTGAGGAGATAACATTTTTCATGTGCTTAATGAATGGTGTTTTACGGGAATATTTAGACAAGTTTGTCATTTTCTTTTTGGATGAGATCCTTGTATATTCCAAGTCAGAAGAAGAACATGAGAATCATTTGAGGATGGTGTTACACGTATTAAGAGAGCACCAATTGTATGCCAAATTGATAAAGTTCTCATTTTATCAAAACAAAATTTAGTATTTGGGGCATATCATATCCAAAGAAGGGATAACAATGGACCCTGAAAAGATTGAGGCCATTAAAGGGTGGAAAACACCTAAGAATGTGATAGAAGTAAGATCCTTCATAGGTTTAGCTAGCTACTACATAAGATTCATGCAGGGTTTTTGAGAATTTCTCACCCAATCAATTCCTTGCAAAGGAAGGGGGGGAAGTTTCAATGGACAACATAATGTGAAAAGAGATTCCAACAATTGAATCAGTTCTTAACCACTGCTCTAATTCTAAGGATTGCTGATCCAAATGAATATTTTTTGGTTTGCACTGATGCATGCAAAGAAGGAATTGGAGGATTTCTTAGCCAGAATGGGTTGTGATATGTTTTAAATCTAGAAAATTGAAAGAGTATGAAAGGCTCTATTCCACTCATGATTTGGATTTGGCATCCATAGTGAATGCATTGAAGAAGTGGAGGAACTACCTCATAGGAAAGAGGTTTGAGATGAGGACATACAATAATGGTCTGAAATATTTGTTTGATCAGCCAACTTTGATTGCCAGGGAAAGAATATGGGTGGAATTCCTCTATGAGTATGACTTTGTTATTAAGAAAATCAAAGGAATGGAGAACAAAGTGGTTGATGCACACAGTAGGAGAGTGCATGAACTGCATGCTATAGTCATTAGCATGTATCAAATTGATCTTAAAGGAATAATTTTTGAGGATGCAAAAGATGATTTGCAGTACATGGAGTTGGTAAAACAATTGCAGCAAGGTAAAATGAAACATAAAGTTGAAGATTATGAATTGGGAATTGATAGAATTATATTGTACATGAACATGATTTATGTACTCAATTCTCATTAATTAAGGAGTATGATTTTAAAAGAGATGCATAATGTACCTTATGCAGGACACCCAGGATATCAGAAAATAGTTGCAGTAGTCAAGAGCCAATATTATTGGCCAGGCATGAAGAAGGAGATTGTTGAGTACATTGCTAAATGTTTGGAGTGTCAGAAGGTCAAGGATGAGCATAGACACCCAACTGGGTTGCTGTAGCCATTTCCCATTCCTGAGTGGAAATGGGAAGTGGTGATAATGGATTTCATCACCAAATTTCTTAGAACAAGCAAGCAACATGATGCTATCATGGTGGTGTTGGACAAGCTTACAAAAGCTTCCCATTTCATTCCTATGAAGGTTAATCACAAGGAAACCAATGTTGTTAATATCTATATGAGGGAAGTAACATGCTTTCATGGAATACTCAAGACAATTGTGTCTGACAGAGACCTAAAGTTTACCTCAAATTTATGGAGGGAGTTGTTCAAAGGGTTCAGAACAAATATGAAATTTAGCACAACTTATCATCCTGAGTCTGATGGGAAAAAGGATAGAGTGAACCAAGTGATAGAGGATATTATAAGGATGTATGTGATAGACAAACCATCTAAATGGGAAGATTATCTACACTTGGTAGAATTTTCCTACAACAATGGGTATCATAAATCACTGAATATGAGCCCATTTGAGTCACTTTATGGCAGAAAATGAAACACCCCAGTCAGTTGGGACAACCCAACTGACAGAGAAGTGATTGGGCAAGAGTTTCTCAGAGAAATGGAAGAGAAAATGATGAATATTAAATAGAGTTTAAAGGCTTCCCAAGACAGGCATAAAAGATATGCTGACAAGGGAAGAACGCATAGGGAATTTAAAGTGGGTTATCATGTTTTCTTTAATGTGAAGGCCAACAAAAGTTCTCCAAAGTTGGGAAAATTTTCCAAGTTGACAATGATATATTGTGGGCCCTTTGAAATCCTAGAGAGGATTGGACCAATAGCTTACATGCTTACATTACCTGCATCTATGTCTATATATAATGTATTCAATGTATCATTTGTTAATAAATATATACCTCATGCTAATCATGTTATTGATTGGAATGTGATTCAAGTGGAGAAAGAAGGATCTTTTCAAGTGCATCCGATATGCATTTTGGACCGAAAAATCAAAAGCCTCTCGAATCGAGCCATAGGGCTTGTAAATGTCCAATGGACCTAGTACGGTCCTTAGGATGCAACTTGGGAGCATGAAGATGCTATGAGGGAAGAATACCCACATCGTTTTGAATATTTTGAAAATCTCGCTGATGTTATGTAAATGAGTTGCACTAAGGACAATGCAAAAATAAGGGGAGGGGATTGTAATACCTCAAGGCCGAGCCCCTACTCAATTGTAATGATGTTTAATGAAGTTCATAGGCTAGTGAGCCAAGTATTTATAAGCTGGGAGGCTTATGTGTTTATTAGGCTGGAGAGCCTAGATGCTAAGGCCAAAGAGCCTATTTTGGTATATATAATTATGCAATTCATTAATAAAAATACATCACTGCGTGTAGACCAACCACGAAGAAAGAGTTATGGGGGACTAAGCTCCACTAGGAAGGGAAAGTGAAGGGGGATGAGAGGCTAGGAAAAAGGGGCTAAGCTTAAGGGATTAACCCAAGGGAATATTATAATATATTCCTAAAAGACTAAGGTTGGACATAAACTATTATACTAAGTTCCTTTGGGGGAGGAACAAACCCCAAATGGAGAGGAACAAGCTCCTAGAGAGGCAAGTATCATCCAAGACGCATGAAAATTTAGGTGGGGAAATTCCATCGTTGTGGGGTTTCTCTCTCACCATTCTCACCATTCTTTCCATCATTTTCCCCATTCACTCATGCATTGAGAAAGCACACAATCAACCATTTCCACCATTGTTGAACCCTCTGCCATCAGGATCCTCTGTAATTTGCTGAGTCGTCCCTAGCCTTACCCTATTTTGCTACCGTGGTTACTTGGTTGTCTTAAGAGTTGGAAAAAAGAAGCAGGTTGTCAGGCCTATGGTTTGAAGAGGTGGGTTGTTAGGCTCGTGGGTTGAAGAAGCAAGTTGTCAGGCCTCTGAGCAACTCTCTACAGGTGAGAGAGCTTGCCGGGGAAGTTATTTCTCCTACAGGGAGTCCAAAAACATCTATAGAGCTATGAGAATTCTTGATTCGACCTATTGCTGAAGCCATGGAAGGGAAGTGGAGCAGTCGTTGGACCATGGGGAAGATGTATATTCCCAAGGTGGGACAGGCATGTGGAGAATGAGAGTCTGTGAGAAGTGGGTGTAAGTAGGCTCCTTGGAGGGAATCCTTCATGTTGCATTGTGCATCTTTTTGTAGTCTTGGCCTAGCCTAGGATTTCCTTTACCCTGGGTGGATTGTATTCCCATCTTGGGGGTGAGCCACTACCGATAGCTTGGAGTAGCATGGTCTAAGTTTGGGATCTTCATGGAAGGTTTTCACGGAGTCAGTGGTATTCTCATAAAAATATAAGTACCAATTATATGTTAATTGTAAGCTTTGTATCTTTCACATGTGTTATAATGTTATGAGTATTTCTTGTATATGTTGCATGTGTAGGCTTACTGTTCTTTATGCATTAATATATATTGTAGTGGAATGTTTATGTCTATTTAAGTTTTCATTAGATATATATGTATATCATAGCGTGATAGTTTCAAGTGACATGAATCGACCTGGGTATGTTACAATCTAGTTTCAGAGCAGTTTGTTTTTTGAAGTAGTGGTGTGTCCCTGACCAGGGTGGACAAGGGACGTTATAGAAGATATCATTCTAGTCATTTATTAAAAATATCAATTTTCATGTCGAATTGAGGATGGTAAGATGCGATATGAGCCAATTGAGTACCCAAGCAAGAAAATAACTCAATCCAAAAAATTATAGTGAAAGTTGGATCTCTGTCACTTACAATAATCTTCATGACTCCATGTAGCTTTTGAATTGTTTCCATGAATGTTGTGGCCACTATAATTACTTTAAAAGGATGAGAAACACAGAAAAAAGGGCATACTTTTTCAGTCGATCCACTATTACCATGATGACTATATTTCCTTTATATTTGGGTAATCCTATTATAAAATCTATTGAAACTTCTTCCCAATGTTGAATTGGCATAGCTAATGGTTGTAAGAGACTTGGTGTCTTGATTGTCTCTCCCTTATTCTATTGGTAGACCACACATTCACTAGTACATTTGGGTCAAATTCCGATGGCGCATTCAACGCAATTGCCACTTTATATTGTCGAGAGAACGACAAACAACGGACCCCCTCAAACGTTGTTTCACATGACATCTCTTTTTCAACGACATAGATTTCGTCATTATTGTGACGTCTTGAACGTGGCAAGACCGACGTATTGAACGTGGCAAGAGAGACGTCTGAAACGTGGCAATAGAGACATCTGGAACGTGGCAAGACCGACGTCTTGAACATGGCAAGAGAGACGTCTTGAACATGGCAAGAGAGACGTCCTGAACATGGAAAGACCAACGTCTTGAAGGTGCAAGAGAGACATCTAGAACGTGGGAAGAGAGATGTCACGAACGTGGCAAGAGAGACGTCTTATACGTGGCAATAGAGACATCTTGAACGTGGCAAGACCGATGTCTTGAAGGTGGCAAGAGAGACGTCTAGAACGTGGGAAGAGCAACGTTAAGAGGTATAATCTCC
>JASDQU010314857.1:0-13415 GCA_032191745.1 Picea mariana
AAATTTATATTTAATGAATCAATTTTATTTATTTGAAGAAATTTCAAATTATTAAAAATGATAATATAAAACTTTAAACATAATCTCAAAATCAAATATTTTTGTGAACATCCATATAAAAGATGATGAACTCTATGTATACATATGATATATGCATGATAATATAAAACTTCAAACATAATCTCAAAATCAAATATTTTTGTGAACACTCATATAAAAGATGATGAACTCTATGTATACATATGATACATGCACAATCCATTTTATATTTATATTTTGAGCATACCCCAATACTATTTAACCATGATAGTTATGTTCATTCTAGATCATATTAGAAAAAAAAATGTAATGAAGAAACTCTACTTGTCTTATAGGCCTCTAGGAACGTGACAATGTAGCATCATCTCTCAAATCATTCTTGTTCTAAGAATTAATGCTACAAAGAATATGTTTCCTTGATTGTGGGCTTGAGACGAGGAGGAAGAAAGATAGCTATGGGGCATTCTCAAAATATTTGCAAAGCATCATCACACTAATGTCAATGACATTGCTAGAAATAAGAAAAAAAAAATGAAAGAGTGTGATATATAAAGATGCATGGAATGGAGAAAAGGGGAAAGATCATTAAGAACAAAGGATCCAAGATTTGATGATGCTATAAATTAAGTGGACATAATTACAATTTCCATTGATATAATCTCAATTTTAGGTTTTGTGATGTTGACAAGGTTCATTTTGTGAAGTCCATATTTAAATTTAATAAAAAACATGCAAGTTAGAAAATTTTACCAAGCTTAATAGAGTTTTTAATCTCAAACATAATAATTAAATAGTTTTATGTGAAACAAAGAAAAACTATGCATTATCTTTATGACAAGTTTGACCAAACTTGTACTAGACTAGTGGAATGTTGAGAGATTTACATCCAATTTTTAGTGATGTGTTTTGTTCCCATTATTTATTGTATTAATGGGGATGCCATGAATTACATAATACATGGTTGAGAGGGCCGTGAATATGCTAAAATAATAATTATGAATTGAATTAAATAACTAATGAATCATCAACATGTTGGATACTATTAGTGAGATGGAATAAGTGAACATGTAATGCCCTGATTTCCTTGGGTTTGTTCAATGTCTATTGTTTTGTCTTCAAAATTAGCATTCAACAACTCATTTGTAATTAATCTTACTAATAAGCTTACAAAGTCCTTACAATTTACATCCATAACCTATGACTAATTGTTTTGTTTTTTTTACAGAGAGTCGGGAGTGGAGGCAAAGATCACAAAGGAAGTGGCATTATGATGAGTGTTAGAGGGAAAGATAACAAAGAAAATGACATTATGAAGAGTGTGGGATTAAAAAACATGAAGTATGTAAACTAAATGCAATGCCAATTCCCATATTAACAAGACTCAACAATGCTCATAACACATGATTTTTAGTGAATATTCACAAAAGCAATGCATGTAAGCTTCTTTAGAAATCTTTCATTAAGTAACACATAAAATAGTGCATACACCAAGATGATGGTAAGATATTTATCTATATGTGAGCTATGTGATGAAATAAATCTTGGGTAAGGGTACACCTTAAACAAGAGCTAACTAGAATAGAGATGATTTTAGTCAAGTTGGATGCCTAATGCAAGTATTGTGAGGTGAATCAAAGCTCATTCATCAACCAAGCATTAGAAGTGAAGACATTGATATGTTGTTAAAAATCTAACCCTTTTTTTGACATTTTATGATATTTATTGTCCTTCATACATGACAAGTGATTTAAAAAAAAATACATTTTTCTTAAAAGTGTTTTTTAAATTACCCTTCTAACAAGGATTTAAACCCTTTAAAAAGATTCAATTTTAATCATGCTTTAAAAGTTTGTAGGCTCTCCCAACCAAATCTTGCTTTAATGTGGGTTTTAAAAGGATGGTAAAAGTAAATTAATAACTCAATAACTTCATTTATTTTTAGGTTGAATTTCTTCACAATTTGGAAAAGGTATAATGTGGGTTTTAAAAGGATGGTAAGAGTAAATTAATAACTTTATTTATTTTTAGGTTGAATTACTTCACAATATTGAAATGATATAATGTGGGTTTTAAAAGGATAGTAAGAGTAAATTAATAACTCAATAAGTTTATTTATTTATAGGTTGAATTTCTTCAAAATCTCTAAATGTTATAGGCATTTTGAAAAATTAATAAATTTTAGCAAATTTATTATTTTTTTAAAATTGAATTTGTTTTTTTATTAAATTTGAGTGTGTATGTTTTCATAGTTAATCATAATAATAGGAAAAACTTATATAAATAAATAGTTTATGAAAAATGAAAAAGTTCAATGTTTAGAGTGGATACTCCACCCATCATTAAAGACAAAATAAATTAAAGTATTAAAAAAGTGTGTTGATGACTTTTACCATATAATTCTATTCATAGTACTATTTTCTAATATTTTAGCTTTTTTTTTCTCCAATAATAAATTTATTCTACAAAAACTTTTCCTTAATATATGCCTTCAACACGAAAATTACTCCTAATAAAAAAAAATGAATAAGAAATAATCATCAACTTATTAAACACAAATAAATATAACATGTAAAATTATTTTTAATTAAGACATAAAATAATTTATAATAAATTTATAAATTTAATCTTACATTAAAAATTTTAAAAAATAATTAAAAAAATTAAATTTAACAGCTTAAAACTGGTTATCCATGGCTTAAAACTGGTTATCAATGAAACTAACTATCGACTCACTATAAGGGGACGGATTAAGATCACTTGCAATTGAAAACCATCAACTTATTAAAAACGGACGGATTAAGATCACATGCAATTGCTTTTTGGTTGATAAAAATAACTTCGGGTGAATTTGTGACTTTGACCCTGTGAGCTCACCCAAAAAAGGAACAATTATTAATCCATTGGAGAAAAACTCTGCAAGGATAGAATTGGAGAAGGTAATGTATTTTATTAAAAATTATTGATCCCAATATAGTTGTATAGTTTAAAGCAGTAGTTCAAATGTTTTAAGTTTTGGTTTTATTTTTGTGATATTTTAGTGTTGGATTTGAAGGTTTGAGTGGTTAAGTTTGTACAATCTGAGTGTTTTAAGGGTTTTTTAACATGCTGAATTCATTTATACATTTAAAAATACAATTTAAATAACAAAAAAATGTGATTTCTTCCAGATTTATGTTGTCTAATTCCAACCAAAAAAAAACAATATATAAAACAATTAGACAATACCTAATTTAAATATTCTATCTTTTTGAGTTTTTGAGACTGTATAGTATAAACAATTAAAATAAACAATTTAAACAACTTTTAACTAGATTTGAAGCAAAATTGATGAAAAAAATGTCAAAAATCCAAGACTTGGTTTAAAAGTTGTGAATTAGCCAACATTATCCTTATTATCCTTATTGATAACTAACTTTAATTATGAAATTTTATTTTTTTAAATCAATGAAAATGAATTTTTCTTTTAACATTTTTGTTTATTTTAAAATAAACAAAATACCAATCCAACAACTACCACCTAAACTGTACTGCAAAAACCACTACAAAACCACCAAAACTGAACTGCAAAGTCATGTGGAGCTGAATTCTAAATTTCAAAGCCTCCTCAACCGAACTGCAAAACCATATAGAGCAGAACTCTAAACTTCAAAGCCTGTTATTGATACATGCATACCAAATTGGATTGATGTTAGCAGAACTCCAAACTTCAAAGCCTGTTATTGATACATGTGCATACCAAATTGGATTGATGCTTTTTTAATGGAATGCAATATTTGTGGATATGAAACCTATTTATTAAATGAAGTACAAAGTGGGCATGTTAAATATTCCTTGGAATATCAATAAACAGTACAGTTCACATGTAAATGACATATCTCATGCTGCTCTGAACAACAAGGTAGTTCCTCTCTGCTGTGGCAGGATCGTTGGCAAACCATATATCTCTGGTGTTGTCTCCATATATTTCTCTTCTGATTCCTCCTCCATCGACTTCTTCCCCAGTGTTTGAGGAAGGCTGCAAGTCACTATTAATAAGAAAAGGCTTGATGAACGACCATAAGTAGCTGAAACCACCTGAATATCCCCTGTTGTCATTGCCATTGCTCCGATTCACCATGTTCTCGTCTGCAACACGACTCCTCCTCCTGCATCTTCTCTTCATTGTCAGCAAGCAGGTCGACATTATGATCAACAGAATTCAATACAATACCACAGAAATATGAGGATAAATATTGTTGGGGCAGACCAATGCCCAAACTGAAATACCAACCAGATGCTTACTAGTGTCCTCAATGATTTGCCATGGGATTCCAGAGATCTGTATGTGTGAGATTGATAGATGGCCAATTCCACGTGGTCACCTGTCGATGGCCATAAGGCTGGAGGAAAGGTGGCACAGATATGAAGCGGCGGAGACAGTGGTGGGTCACCTAATGAGAATCGGAGGGCAGGAGTGGGAGTGGGGCATATTATGGGAAACAATGTCACTTATTTTGTCTGCGCCCTCGTAAGACCTAAGAATAGTAGGGAAACAAACAAGAGATGAGAATGATGTTCTTCTATTAATGCTATTTTGATTTGATGTGTTGGGTGTTTTCCACCACTTCCCCAGCAGATATTTAGTTTAAGTTGAAGGGTATATATATATTTCTTCAACTTTTTATCATGTAAAAATTGAAGAAGAAATAGTTGTACTTCAATTCAATTGACGATTTTAAATAGAATATTGTTTTTTAGTTATTTAAAAAGTTAAAATTTAACAAACAATTACATATATATATAAAAGTTAAAATTTTAATAAAAAAGTAATAATGAATATACTTTGTCATTTTAAATATAATTGTTTGATGGATTATATATATTAATATTAAAAAGTTCATAATTAATGAGTTAGTTTTTTTTAAAGGAATTTTAAATGTTAAAAATGATGATACAAAACTTTAGACATAATCTCAAAAACAAATGTTTTTGTGAACACCCATATGAAAGATGATATAATCTATGTATCCATATGATGCATGTACAATGCTTCTTATATTTATATTTTGAGCATACCTCAATATTACTTAACCATGGGAGTCATGTTCATTCTAGAAACCATTAGAAAACAAAAAAATTGTAGTAGATTTTCAAGCCTTTGTTAAAGGGTGATAATTCTATCAAAATAATATAAAAGAAATGAAGAAACTCTAGACCTCTAGGGACATGACAATGTAGCATGACTGCATTCATTGTTTATTATTTAGGTTATTATGTTTATGATTTGGAGCTTCCCAAGACCCATAGAAACATGAAACTAATATTTCTCAAACTATGCAGAAATGCATGAAAGAGTGAGATGTTAGAGCATAATCCGTAATGCATAAGTTTGATGATAATAATTTTTTTGTTACCTTCTCCCTAGCTTTCTTAAGAAACCCACTAGCTTCAAAAATGTTGTTCCGAGCATTAATGCTACAAAGAATATGTTTCCTTGATTGTGGGATTGAGATGAAGTAGGGAGAAAGAGGCATTCTTAAAATATTTGCAAAGTATCACACTTATTTCAATGTTGCTAGAAACAATAAAAATAAAGTGAAAGAGTGCCATATATAAAGATGCATGGAATCCATAAAAGGGGGGAAAGCTTATTTTGGAGAACAAATGAGTGAGGATTTGATGATGCTATAAATCCAATGAACATAATCACAATTATCATTGTTGTAATCCCAATTTTAGGTTTTGTGATGTTGACAAGGTTCATTTTGTGCAAGTTCATATCTAAACTCAATAAAAAATGTACAAGTTAGAAAATTTTACCAAGATTAATAGAGTTTTTAATCCCAAAAATAATAATTAAATAGTTTTATGTGAAACAAAGAAAAAACTATGCATTGACTTTATGATGAGCTTGACCAAACTTGTACAAGAGTGGTGGATTGTTAAGAGAGTTACATTCATTTTTTGGTTAAATTTGTTTTGTTCCCATTATCTATTGTATTAGTGGATTACATACTACATACTACATGGTTGAGAGGGTTGCCAATATGCTAAAATAATAACTATATTAGATACCAAAGCTATAACCATGTCATGAATTTTAATAGGCAAACTCATAGAACTATGAATGCAATAAAATAACTTGATTCATAAAGAGACGACTTGATTTCCTTGGGTTTGCTCAATGTCTATTGTTTTCTCTTCTAAATTGGCATTCAACAACTCATTTGTGATTAATCTCATTTGGTTTTTTATAGAGTCAGGCATGGAGGCAAAGATAACAAAGAAAATGGCATTATGACGAGTGTTAGAGGCAAAGATAACAAAGAAAATGGCATTATGATGATTGTGGGATTAAAAAACATGAAGTATGAAACTAAATGTGATGTCAATTCTCATATTGACAAAACTAAACAATGCTCATAACACTTGAATTTGAGTGAGGATTCACAAAGACAAAGAATCTAAGCTTCTTGGGGAAGCTTTCATTAAATGACAAATAAAATAGTGCATATACCAATATGATGGTAAGATATTTATTTGTGTGTGAGCTATATGTTGAATTTAATGTTGTCGAAGGGTACACGGTATCACAAAATAGATAAGAGCTAACTAAAATAGAGATTATTTTAATCTTTAAATGCTAAATAAAAGTAATGAGTGATGAATCAATGCTCATTTATCAACCAAGCATTACAAGTAAATATATTGATATGTTGTTGAAAATTTAACATTTTTTACATTTTATGATATTTATTGTCTTTTATAAATTACAAGTGATTTCAATTTTTTTTAATAATTTTTTTTTAGAGGTTTAAACCTTTTAAAAGAATTCAATTTTGATCATGCTACAAACTACTAAAAATAACTCAAAACTCAAATTGGATTGAGCATGCTACAAGTGTTAATACAAGCTTATGTAAGCATGACATAACGACATAGTGGTAAGCATGACATAATGGCATAGTGCTAAGTCCATTTTTCAGCATTTAACTTTCGTGTGTAGAAATTGCATTGAACAAAGGTCATTTCGTAGCGTCTTGTTGAGTGGTGTTTCATTGAAAGGCAGATAGTTTCTCGAATCAAAATAGAAAAGAAAATATAAACTAACTCACAATTGTATACGTGATTGAACAATTTTAGTTAAAAACAATTACTTATTAGGGAAGATGATCTCATTCTATTCATAATGGGATCGATGATGATTTTCACCCTGTGTACTTGCAATATTTCTATAGTTTTTCCAAGTTATATTGATGCAATACTTGTAAGTTATTTCGTGCAACAATTCTTTAACTCAAATTTTAGGTTTAATTTTTCTTCTAGACAATTAAGATATTTTTGTAGAATTATTTTTTAGAAGTTAAAGAATAACAACGTTTATTTTTATTATTTTTTTTTGAGTATTTTATTAATCCAATATATTTATAAATAACATTTTTTCCTTTTCTATATCTTTATATTTAGAAAATTAGAAGTGTAAAATTCAACCTTGCATTAAATTTTATTAAAAGATTACAAAGCCATTAATTCATATGAATATTGCACTCCAAACAAGGAATAGTCTAATTGGGTCTTTTTTTTGGGTTTAATCCCTACTATTGTGTATTTCAATCCCATAAGCATCTCATTAGCAACAAAGCGAGGTATATGATATCAAGGTGACTCTCAGCTATGGATGCTCATGGGTAGTAGAGCAATACTAAAATAATGATAAAGTAATTTAGATAGTTGAATAAATAAATTGCAAATAATGAAAATATTGTCAAAAGTCATAATTCACATTTGAAGTCTAAGTTGTGTTTCAACAAATTAACTTCTCATTCTCATCAGTTAGTGACTATGTACTTCACATCAAAGTAAACAGGAAAATTTAAAGTTGATTTGAAGATGGAGGTATGGATGTTTTTAGTTTCTAAGTTTCTTCTCTAAGTCATACTTAATTTGAAATTGATTTTGAATTCTAATCAAATGAAAAATTGCAAATATTCTAGATTCTCCCCATGGATCAACAGCCTTTGTTGAGACCTCAACACACCCAAAAAATTTTAATAGAATTTTTGGTACCACATTTCTTCTTCTTCCTTTAGCTTTATTTTTACTCCTTTACAAAAGTCACTTTTCTTTAAAGTTTGATGAAATTCTATTAAAAGATTTTTTCTTACATAACCTTTTATCCATAAAAGAAAACACAAAAAAATTCTAAGAGTCAATAGTTTCTGTGAAAAAAATCTCAACTTTTATTGGAGAAAAATTTAACTTTCATTTGAATAACAAGTTTACTTTTCACTCCAACAAATTTTATGTATTGGATGTACGTTTGAAATTTTAGCTTTTTGAAAGTTAAAAGAACTTCATTCACATGACACATATAAAGTTTTTTTTTTTTTAAATAAAAAGTGTTATTTCTTCATAAAACAACTATGATTGTACATATCAAATCAAGTTATAGGGCCTTCCACTTGTTTCCCCAAACTAGTGGAAATTGAAACTGATGACACTCTATTGTTCTGGTTGGAAAAAAGAAAAAGTCGTCCCTTGTTCCGCCAAAAGTTTTGGAAATTGGAACATGTGGCAGAAGAGTATTCAGACGGAATTGTATAAACATGCAACAAGAAATATGAACAGAACATATCCAGAAAATATGGAAAGAGTACAAAACATGAAAGTTGAACAAGAGAACAAAAAATCCGTGTGTTTTTGTAGAGGAGGTACAAAGAGCCTAGGATATTTAAACAATAAAATATCTATTAAAACCTGTTATCTTGAGTGTCATTATGAGGAGTGGAGATGTAAGGTTGCGTGTAGGTTGGGCATCGTTGCTTGTTTTGTGTGCACGAGAAAGAATACAAAAGAATGTCAATTTTGTTGTTGAGAATAATGTGCCTATGGAGCTTCTCTATCATGTCCCTCCGCATCTCGAAGATGAGTTCCAGATGTTCTGGCACTAGGAAGAAAAGTGAGTGCAATTCTCAGGCCATGGCTGAGGTGGGCAGTGAAGGCTCAACCGGGCGGTCAGCTAAAGGAATTTCTTCTTGGATTATACAAGTCACCCCCTTCATGGCTTTCGTTGTAGCAGTTGCAGGGAGACTGGTGTTGGGCCAGTCTTGGTGGTTCGGGATTGTGTAGAGGAGGGAGACCAGCGGCACCATAATTGGTTCTTCTGGAATTTCCTCCTCTACATAGGCCATGGGAGGCGAATTTGGCACCTTATTCCCTCGAATCAATGCGGTCGAAGAAGCCTGGGAAAGCTTGTGGAGGTGTCTCTGCCTGGATGCATAGAAATACCAAGAAAGACCCCTCTTGGGCTTTCCATGCTCTCAGGGAATGGAAAATAAGGAAAACCAGACAGAACTTAGTAGAAGAGCACGTAGAGCTGGGATATTGAACGGAGTGAAGCACACATGCAAAAACTGAGCTGAGTGAAACAAGGCATAACAAATCTGGATGAAAAGGAGGAGCGTCAAGGGTGCTGAGGTGACCTTGCACATGCCTCCCGTACCCATCATCATCCCTCTGCCATGGTGCACTGAGAGATCCATTAAACCTACATGAGGGAACTGTCTAACCTGCCCAGGAGCGCGATAAATTTTGTCCTCCATCCAAGAATTGAAGGTGAGGGTGGTGGCAGGCCTCATAAATAGCTTGGGTTGCATGTTAGTTGTGTGGCACCCCATCCAGGGAATCACACAAATAAAGTTAAATAAAACTCTAACGATGCAAAAATTGAAAAGCAAAGAACATCCTACAATGATCAGAGTAAAAATAAAATTTTCCCCATCAAAAATTTAGGACTACTACATTGAAAGTTTAAAATTAATTTAATACTAAGTTAAAAATGTTTTTTTTGGTTGTAACAAAACCAAAATTTTAATGGAAATTTGAAAAGTGCTCCAATGGAAAGTGGAAAAATATCTCCGATAGCATCACCACATTGTTAAGTCTTTTAAGTCGGAACAAAAATAGACTCTTCCTTAAGTGAAATAGTGCTCCAATGAAAACTTCATGTTTTCACCTAATAAAGTCGAGTCTACATTTATTTGATTTAATCAAGGTAAGCACTTGGCTTTTTCCTAATGAAGAAAAATGCAACTTTCAAGCAATAACACATCGGATCTAATTTAAGCATTTCCAATATAATTTTTAAACTTTCTCTCCAATTAAAGTTTCAGACATTACGAATCCCGTTATATATTTATTGCTTCATCATTAAACTTTTCATGAAAATCATAGCTTTAAAAAAAGGAAAAGACATTTTTGATATCCATTGAGTTCATCTCCATGAATTGAATGTTTAGGTGATAGATGCAACATCTAAATAAAGTGGACATGTCTTACCAAATCCACCCGATCATAAGCTCATTATTGATTAAAATTTGAAATTGTTCTCCATAAAAAAATTTCTTATGTGCATAATTTTATATCTGAAATCATTCTCACTTTTGAATCTCAGAGCTAATTCCATACTTTGTTAAAAAATTAGAGTGGGAATTACACTTTGTTATCATAGCATCTTTTAGTAATTTCTAGGTTGGATTCCAATATTTGATAATTTTAACTTAAACTCGTCACTTAACCATTTTAAAATCCCTTCTTCAATCTTTCTAATTGAAATTTTTTTTATTGCTAGCTGAAAATTGATTGGAATTTTTTTTTTCTTAACAATACATAGATTCTGTTGTTTAAAACACATATTTTATATTTACAAAAATTGTTTAAAATAGGTGATTTAAATTTTACAATTAATTTAGAGAATATGTGTCCTAGGATATCTTCCTCCATTCCAAAAACTCTCCAAAGAAAACTAAACCAATAACATAACTTATTGAGTAGATAAAAAGTGACATGGATGCAACACTTGAGTAGTTCACTCTAGTAACTCAATTCAATGATACTAAATCTCTAATAATTCCCAAATACCTTTCCCTAGTTGGGGTTAGATCTACAAAAACTAATAGAGGAGGAATATCTTGATATAATACCTCTAAGTAACCATGCCATGAGAAATGTTGATGACTTGGTTTTTGTTAATATTAGAAGGTCACACCTCCATACTATGTTTGCAAGAACTCCAATCATGCCTTGTTCAAAAGCCATTGAATGGGTAATAAAGAACACCAACATTGACAATAGGATTGTGATTAGTGATTAGGGAAAGTGTATAACCTCCTACCAATCATCTGATTTTAAAACGTACTATAGTCTACATGAACCTAAAAAACATATGATAATTGGCTTCATGGAAAATTTCCAATAAGATCATCACATCAAGAAATTTTTGACAAGTTGGTGGGTTGAAGACAATAATTTTTTTGGAAATATTGATTGCATATAGATTATGATTAATCTAACAAACCCTTACATTTATGCCATGGCTCTAATGTGAAAATTATATGGAGAATAAAATGGTATCCATTTTAAATATGCATGGGTGCATGCAGTGCACACATGTATTACAATAGCAAGAGTTTTCAACTGGGTAACAATCCCATTGCATTTATTAAATAGAGACATTGATAGGGCCCAAAAGGAAAAACCAAATCTCAAATCTTACCAACCTTTTACATGGAATCATATTTTATGGATGTCATTTGTGCTAGTAACTCTTTCCTAGGGTTGAACTAGAATCAGAACATGGGAAAATAACTAGTGCATGTATATTTACAAGTGATGTGGGAAAACAAGTAGAAGAGAAACTATGCCCAATTGTGTGATTATTTCATAGCACCTCTGTATAAATTATTTTTTTTGCAAAGATTTCTCCAAATTGAGGAAATAGGAAATGAGACTTTTGAGGAGTGTAGGGAAACGATATTTACAAGAGGATTACACATATTTGAGAATTTATGGAGTCACTACTCTCGGTGTATTTCCAAAATATGTTCCTAACAAGATGATTTTGGGAGAAATTTCATATCATAATGCCTTACAATGATTTAACGCCACAGATGCCAAAGATGTTAGAAAAAGGACTTCCATTCCCTAGAATATGTACAAACATCATTATAGATTACTTAATTCTAAGAAAGAAAGGTAGGAATCAAATGAAATGTTAGAATACATATTTCCACAAGGTTAGTTTCAAATACATGATCCTTTGAGACTAGTTGCTAAGCAATGATACCTATAGTATGGCTTCAGAAAAACAAATGGAAGGAATAAAGAAAAAAATAGCAAAGACATAAATGTTATTGAAAAAATAAGAGAAGAATAAGTTTAGAACTAAAGTAGAAAGATATATATAGGAATAAGAGAAAAGTATTAAAGCTAAGAAAAATAGGCCAAAAGAAGAAGAAGAAAATATACATATAGAGGTTGAGAAACTCATAAAAGAAAAAGAAATGAAATTGAAAGAATAAGCATAAATGGCTAAGAAAGTAGGACTAGAAGCTAAGGAAAAACAAAGATCAGAAGTTGAAGCAAAGAAGAAAAATGAAGAAGAGAAATTTGAGCAAGAGAAAAGAGATAAAAAGGAAAAGGAAAAATATGGAATTATAGAGATCATAGGAGGTCAAGAACAACAAGCTACTAGAGCTCCAAGAACAATCAACACATCAAGCTAACCCACCTCCAAGTAGTTTCATTTATCTGACTATAGAGGAAATTTTCATCCTGAAACAAAGCATAGGAAAATAAAAACAAATCCATGATAAATTCTTAGAAATGGAATAAATAGCTACACCTAGTAGCTTGAGAACAACTTATCCTAGGGAGACCAAAATATCCTAGACCTAATTGAAGATGTCATTCACATAGAAATATTAACATATAATAAGATGAGGAAAGATGTTGTTAAGAAAACTCAAATAAGGAAAATAATAGACTTAGACAACAAAGTCCTCCACACAACATAGGAAAAGGTTCTTGACACAAAAAGAGCTAGATTGACTTACTTACTTTCTTCTAGCTTATACATTTCCCATGCTACCATTAATAAACTCTGATCTGAAGAAATATATCTTCAAAATTTAGGAAAGAAAATATATCTATTAATGAATCAAGTTAGATATTATAAGACAACACATGTAAGGTACCAAATTTATTATAATAAAAGAAAAACATAAATATTGCAGAGAACAACAACGAAACAACAAAGTAGATGAAACCACAACACTAGAGTAATACCTTTATTGATAGGAAGCAATGCTCACTTGCCTCTTTGAGGGGGAAACGTCCAGCAGAGCAACGCTCTATTACAATAATTCTCAATACAAAAACTTCTCATTCCCTCGACTCTTATTTATACTAAATCTATCTACCAAAAGAACAATTTAGAGGAAGATCTTCTAGAAGTGGAAGCTTTTATTAGTTCTTCTTACATTTGACTTATTCTTCCTTATTACTAGGCCTTATTAATATTGGCCTTTATTACATGGTAAATATATTATTCTACCTGT
>JASDQU010314858.1:0-13415 GCA_032191745.1 Picea mariana
TAGTTACTTGGATAGGGAATAATCCCAAGATATCTGGAAAGCCAGTATTTTTCCAACCATTCGAACTCCAACTCATCCTTCTAGAAGATTCCTTCTAGAAGGATCGAGAACTTATTCATTTTCCTTCTTTAGAAACAAGTTCGCACCCTGGCCTTGAGCACAGTGCGAGAAGTTCACAGTTAAGCTGAATGCAGCCTGTGGGAATGAAGATTCTCGCAGGAGAATATATGTGCAGCCTGCGAACTATTTTCAAAATATGATTTTGAGAAAATGACAAGTGTAACTTTCTTCAGGAAAATGTTCTTAATGAAGAGTTTGATCTTCCATTATCATGTCCTGATCATAATATCATCTCGATAACCAAAAATGTGGATAACAGCTCCTCTCTTCAATAGAGATTCAGACAAGTTTCTAGTAGAAGGGGGTAAGGTAGGGTGTTACCCCATAAGTTCTCTAATAATGTTTTTCTATGCGACTTGTGCATGATCCCAAGCAGACCAAGTGTTGTTTCCATGCTATGATACCAATTTGTAACATACCCAACCCCTTAAAGGACCTTTCTAGGGATGGGGCATCAAATTTCCACTTCCCCTGGTTCATTTTTGGTCCCTTACTTAAGAAAAACCCTCTTAATCATCTCCCCCAAAAGTTGCATCTCTCATTGTGCACTTGAACCAGCTAGCTAGGTCTTCCTAGTTACCTCGAGATGAAAACTGAGATCCAAGAGCCTACATTAGCAAAGGTTTTGGCACTTTGAAAGTTCGTAGAATTTGGGAGTTCCAACGATGTTGTCAAATTCTTAGATTATCGAACAACAGAGGGGATCAAAGTTCCACATCCTCCATCGAGATCTATAGTTAAACATGGGGATGTGATATTTGGCACAAAACACTCATTTTTCCTAACCCTTGAAGTCTCGAAATATCACCATGTACCTTATCCCTTCGACGATTGACGTTCGAAGGTATTTGTTCCATGCTTCGATGTTTTGGTGATCTGCGATTGCCATTGCAATTTCAGTGTTCGTCTATCCCCGTTGTACCCTCCTTAGCTATACTGTGTTCAATCTTCCAAAATCTTGAAATCATCTAGACTCCCAGAGTTCTGGACACATCACCAACCATGTTGGCCAAGTGGGAACGAACCAGAAGTTGACACGTGGTGAGGGTCAAGGGGTGACATGTGCCCTCATTACCCCATCATATGGTTTGGATTTACCCACATGGATCCATAGATCCATGGTCCTCATTACGTCGCGGCTTTGGGCTTCGGATCTTACCGAATCCTCTCAGCACAAATCCCCTGAAGAGCTAAGTCTCTGAATTCTAGGATCTGGTGCCACATGTCCTCTTCCTATCAACGACCGAGATTTATTTCAGCATTCGTGACTTTGGTTCTTTTGACACCTTGAAAATCCTTGGTTAAATTCCTCTGGAGTACAAATTCTCTAGACCATGGGATCATTTTCCACGTACTCATTAATCCAAAGGTCCTGACTCAACGAACAACCCTTTCTCAGTGGACGAGTAGGACCACATGTCTCTCCATGACGCATTCCCAATCGGTTAATTAACTGAGGGTATTTCCTTAGATCGATGGATGAGAGGGGTCCCAAAGGATCCAAATATCAATTGTCCACATGACTTCGTCAGTTCAGGATTTGGTAATTTGGCGTATATCTCCCATCTTTCCTTCCAGACCACACTTGATCTACTGCCATGTGTACCTAGCATCTATGGCCAGGATTTACTCTAGCTTACAAAGATATAGGGAAATTCACGATTCCCTATAGCTCCGAATACCTGGACTACTAGATGACTGTTGATCTATGGACACGTGTCCCTCCCTTTTCAATGGTCCATATTTACTCCATGACTCCAACATTTAGGAGTTTCGGCGCCAGACTACTCCTTTTTGCCCAAAGTAGAACTTCGTCGAAGTGCTTAAAGCTTCCCTTTCTTCATCTGATCTAACAACTGAGAGAGATCCATAATGAGTCCCCAGATCAACAACCCTCGTCGATTCGAGACTTTGGCCTTCAATTATTTCCTAGGGTTGTGGAATCATAAGTTCTGAAATCCTGAAGATGAAAGAGATAGCTCCTTTCGGACTAGTGTAGGGTTCCTAGGTGCTGGTCACATGGATCATTTGGGAATTCTTGGGGGATAAGTAAAAATTTATTTTTTCCCTAAAAGGGGTTAAGGACATGGGACAGAGTCCTCAGTCAGATGGGGGGGAAATAATCTGAAGGGGGCATCCTTCTCCCATAGAATTTGAACTTGACCTACCTGCTAAGGTAAACTTCAATGGATTTGCAGGACATAGATATTTCAGTTGATTCTACCCCGACCCTCCTGCAGACTCCCATCCCATGAATCTCTAGAAGCTAGTCTGAGAAAATTCAAAGATCATGAAAACGTTACAGTTTGTAGAAGTAAAAGTGCCTATCTAATATATGTTCAAATACTAAAAGACTTAATCAAAAACACATAAATTTCATTATCACATCCAATATATTACACAGAGTATGAAAATACTTATTAGAACAGGAAAACGTGAAACAACTGCTGAAGGGGATACTTGTTTCCTCCCAACCATAGTCACAGTCACTCCTGACAGATTTACCAGTGGCGACCCCTGAGCTAGACCATGTTTCTATAAGAGAGATTCTTTCTCTTTGCTCCACGATAGTCAGGGATGAAGGTTACTCTCCTCCTCCCATAGGAACTGGGTCTCTGTTTTTCTCTAATCAAATCAAGGAGGTTTGCACGAGTACTTCCCTAGTCACTCGTCAACCCCATTTATCAGCTTGTATCCAAACCTTGTACATGGCTTCATTCATCCATAATGAGATTACTTCTCATCTTTTTATTTCAACTTCCGAGTCAAAGTGTCCTCTCCTTCTCTTCTTAGGAGAGTGTTTTATCTACTCTGTTATCTCACAGATCTCCCTCTGTCCCCGAATTACCTCCTTTATTTTCTTCCTCAGCAAGGTTTCATGGGTCTAAATCCCAATTCGTGGTTAGGCCTAGAAGCCTTACATATGGGTACCCTACCCCATCTCCTCATTAACTCTTGAAGATGGCCTTCCAACTACCATCCTGATTGGTAATTCATTTCTAGGTTAGAGGACTGTTGAGCAATTACACCCAGTAGGTAATGGTCTAGTGAGGGTCATATCAACCATTCTTGGTTTCTCCTCACCATCTCTCTCATAACATCCATGGTCTATCTTGGAAAACTTACCCCCATTCAGCAATTGTGAAACACATATCAAATTTCTATTAATAACAAAAAATTCATACATTGACCCTTTTATACAAAGGTTCATCAAATCAAACATTCACACATATTTAGTTTTCCATAGTCTCTTGATCATTTATAGTTATATTTGCAAGCTAGGGGAAATAGGGGTATTACAGAGAACCATTGAATCCCATTTTCCTTCTTTGATATCTATTTTCCATCCTCGATTTAATTATTTCCTTAATCGATACAAAGTGTTTAAAAAATACAGAGATTTAAATCCAGAGCTAAACCAAAATGAATATTGGTTTATAGAAATCAAATTTCAAAACCCTGCATTTTTATTTGTGGTTCCAAACACTCAATATTCTCTACTCAACATCAAAATATGTTATTTCCACACATCTCCTCAACACTCTTTCCATAGGGGAATATAACCCAGAATCAGACTTTGAAATTGTTCTTGATCAGCAGTATCCCACAATTGCAATCAAACAATGCGATCCTTGAGGATTTCTGCAACTAATTTTGAAGAGTTGGAATTTCTATGATTAATGGTATTCATGGGGGGTATATTTTTCACCTGAGAATTGTGTTTTTATAGAAACCCAAATATGGAAGGGAGCATGATCAAGTTGGATATTGGTGTCCACCCACCTATTTCAACTAGCTCCTCTTGTATGTTTTAGTTCAATGCGTTCTTTTGTACTTCTTTGTAATTGTGAGTTCTACACTTCTGTGGATGTATGAATCTTTACACATATTCCAAGTGGATACTAGTGGCCTCTCACCTAATCCAACTAGCTTATTTTGTATGTTTTCATGTTAGCACATCTTGTTGTACTTCCAGGGCCGTTTTGGAGCCTTAAACAATGTTTTTTTGGCTTTCCATCGTCAAACTGTAGACGGAGTCAGAGTTTGATAGTGTAATGTTTATTTCTCTGAAAGACCTTTCCAGCAGACTATCAGGCACTTAAAACAGAGGTTGTATGAAAAATTTACGACCCCGAGAAGTTGAGGTACCAATTTACCCATAGGGGCCCACATGACTTTTGGTGTTTCACCTCCTAGGGTTAGGTTTTTGGATGTCTCGGGTTTTGGCATTCATGAGTAATATTAAAAAGGACTTTGGAGCCTCATTTTAGTCATTCTTCTTATATGGATGCAAGTAGCAGCCACATATATCCTTAGAGATAGCTACCACCATTCTAACAAGTGTTTCAGTTCTGCAGTTTTATAGTTTCAGCCTATTTCATTTATTCAATAGAAGATATTGTTCACTAGATATCTGTGGTATTCTTCATATATTTGTGTTTATTGTATTCATTGTGTTAATTAGTTCATTCCACTCCTAAATCTGTATTAGTGGTATCAGAGCGATCTGGTCTTCATTTATTTTTGTTCATGCATGTTCCTAACAAGATATGGGTACAAGAAGTTGGGACTCCAGCCAATCGAGTCATTGCGAGATCGGTTGTGCCAAGCCTGAAAACAACCATGGGGGACGAAAAGAAATATGATGAAGGAGGAGATCCTATTAAAATGTTTCTCTAGGAATCTCGCATGTGATAAAGGAACAAAATGATGGACAACTGCACAGATCCTTCAATGGTTTCCCACAGGAGAAGCATATTCATCAAGCGGCCATCCAACCCCCTTCAAGGTACAGGTAAATTTTGATATTCCATTATTTGAAGGACTATTATATGTGAATGTTGTAGATAAATGGTTGAATCTGCTTGAAGGGTATTTTTTGGTCCACAATTTTTCCTATAGGGAAAAGATTACTTTTGCACTCCTCAAGGTCATCCCCCATGTTAAGGACTGGTGGGATACTTACTCTGAGAAAAGGGTCGTAGAGGAATCTATAATATTTGTGGTGGCCCCTACATGGGATTCCTTCCAGGATGCCATTAAAGAACAATACTACCATGCTGGAATCTAAGAGGACCAATACACCAGATGGACCACCCTACGTCAATAAAGGGACTAGAAAATACTAGATTTCACCAATATTTTCCATACCCTACGCACCAAATTTGGTATCAAAGACTCTGAGCAACATCTGGTGCTCAAATACCGTTGTTGTTTGCATAGATACATTCAAACAGAAATGGAGTTTTTGGAAATCACTTCATTGGGCATGAATTATAGATACGCTGTCAAGATCGAGCAGAAATTTAAGCAGAAGAGGCGAGAGTTTGGATCTGCAAACTTCTCATAGTTGAAGCAGGGAAAAGGTGGCCCCAACTCACACAGTAAGGGACCAAGCAAAGATGACCACTCTCAAGAAAATCAGTCCAAGCTGCAACACAAGAAGGGAAATGAGAAGATGAAGGACACAGGAAAATGGTGTGAGTACCATAAAATCCCTTAGCACAACACTAAAGAATGTTGCTCCATGTAGTCGCTCGTGGCCAACTTGAAGGCTTCTGAGTCAGAGGCCGATTCTAATTCTGAATCAAATCCTAAAGGAGGGAATTGGATTATCGATGTTTAACTGAGTGCCACTATCGCTACCACTAAATTCTGGCCAAGCAAACCAGAAGAGCCAGAGGAAGGGGAACACCTCTTTCACTCATAGATGTGGGTAAAGGGGACTCCGCTACATTTCATTGTCGATGGAGGCAGTCAGAATAGCTTGATTTCAGCATGGGTCATCAAGCGGTTGGACCTACCAACGACACTGCACTCTCAGCCCTACACCATCAATTGGCTTTGCCAAGGAAAAGATCTATGTGTCAACCAACAGTGTCATGTGCCCTACGATATCAAGCCTTTCAAAGATGAGGTATTGTGTGATATTGCTGCCCTTAACATTTTTTATGTTATTTTAGGAAAACCATATTTTTGGAAGTGCCATGTTGTGTATGAGTCTATACCCTACATTGTTATTATTATTTTAGGTAGACAATTTTATAGGATACCGTAGGTAGCACCGCCTACCTCTATTTCTTTAATCCCTAATAAACAATGCAATAAGGTCATTTCACATATTGGGAAGTTCGTCTTCTTTGTGATCTGTGCTCATAGTAAGCAGAAGGTCGACACCACATATTTGGCCTCTACATAGAGCCTCTCTTTGCAACAGAAGCAAGTGGACGTGATCGTGGAAGAACACAGAGACATATTCTCCTCACCCACCGGGGTACCAACGCACTTCCAATTCAAGCATCCAATTGATTTGGACCCCAGTGTACCTCTACCTAATGTAACAGTCTATCGTCGCTCACTGATGGAAAATGAGGAAATCAGGCGTCAGATCCAAGAGCTTCTTCAAAAGGGGCACATTAGACCTAGATCCTCCCCTTGTGGAAGCCTGATTATACTGGTGCAGAAGAAGGATGGGACTTGGTGACTATGCATTGATTACAGAGCCTTAAACAAAATCACAGTCATGAACTGGTAACCAATTCCTAGGATTGATGACCTTCTTGACCAACTCAAGGGGGAAAAGTTCTTCAGCAAGATTGACCTAAAGTCTGGCTACCACCAAGTTCCCATCGAACCAACTGATGTATGGAAGACAACCTTAAAATCTAAAAGTCTCTTCAAATGGTTGTCATGCCCTTTGGCTTAAAACATGCACCAACCACTTTTTTGAGGTTGATGGATGATGTATTGAGGCCCTTCACCAACTCTTTTGTGGTGGTATATTTGGATGACATCCTCATCTTCAGTAGAACTTGGGAGGAGCACATGCAGCATATTCAATAGGTTTTGAGCACTCTGCAGCAACGCAAGCTATATGCCAACTTGGAAAAATGTTCTTTTGGCATGAATAGGGTCCAATACTTGAGCTACATTGTTGATGAGCATGGGGTACATGTTGACCCAGCTAAGATCCTATTCATTCGTTACTATCCAGTATCGACCACACTAACTGAGCTTTAGAGATTCTTGGGACTGGCCAACTTCTACAAACGGTTCATGTTGGGATTCTCCCATATTGCATGGGCCCTCATCCAGGTGACCAAAGGCGATGGCAAGAAAAAGTTTGTGTGGGGGAAGGAACAAAAACGAGAATTTGATGATCTGAAGCATCTCTTGTGCTCAACTATAGTACTCTCCTTGTATGATTTGCAACAACCGTTCGATATTAATACTGATCAATATGACTATGTTGTAGGCGTAGTTCACACTCAACATGGTCATATGGTGGCATACCATAGCGAGACACTCTCAGATACTATCTAAAAATACCCCACCTATGACAAGGAAATGTATTCCATTGTAAAATCTTATTGTCAATGGAAACATTACATTCTGGGAAAGGAAACGATCATCCACATTGATCACAATCCTCTACAGTTCATACATACATAGGGGAAATTGCAGAATGACCTCCATCAAAAGTGGTCCACCTACCTACAACAGTTCCATCTCAACATCAAGTATAAGACAAGGATCTCAAATCATGTCACTGACTACCTCAGTCGACCTCATGTGACTACACTCACCAATGTGCTCCATTCCTATGGACATGAGGTATCTTAGTGGCCCCAACTTTATCAGCAAGATCCAGACTTCACCACCACCTATCAACTCTTGGGTACAGGCGTGACTATCAATGATTTTCACATTTAGGATGGAATATTATGCCATATGGGTCATCTCTGTGTTCCTACAAGCAAGCGTGCAAAGATGATTTGGGAAGCACACTACAGTCAAATGGAATAACATTTTGGAGTGGAGAAAATTGTGGTTGTTCTTCAGAAACATTTTTACTGGCCAAAACTTCGACATGACGTCAAAAAGTATATCATATCTTGCACTGCCTGTTCCATTTCCAATCCAAACATCAAGAATCATGTTAAGAACCAAATATCAATATAGCATAGAAAAACCTTAGAAAAAGTACTCAACACCTTGAAAAAGAGATAATTTCAGATAATAAGCCTCTTTGAGGGGGAAACCTCCTTTTACCCCACTTAAATGTTCACGTACAAGATGATTCAAAATGAAAATGTCTCCTTGGTATATATAGGAGACTAGGAGGTATCATTACAACTAATGGCCTAAAGCCGACATAAATAAAATAACATTACTAATATAATATGCCCCGATTAAGCGGTAATGAGCCAATATTAGGGTTTAACATGCCCCTCCCCTTGAGACAAATGTTGTTCACAATGCTTGAGTAACTCTGGATGTTTCTGTATAAAAGACTCATCTTCGCAAGTGGAATCTTTAGCTGGTAGTTTCCTCCATTTAATGAGATACTCTGAAATGGATCTATTTCTCCGCTGGTGAATTCTTGTGTCAGTGATGGCTTCAGGCTCCAATATGATTTTTCCTTCCTCATCAAGTTCTGGCAATATAGTTTGAACTGGTATCTTGTCTCCTATAACCTTCTTTAAGCATGAAACATGAAAAACTAGGTGTACTCGTGAAGATGTAGGCAACTCCAATTTGTATTCCATCGTACCAATCTTTTGCAACACCTTATAAGGGCCATAGTACTTTGGTGATAATTTATTATCCTTCTTGGCTTGCTTGAGGGACATCTATTTGTATGGTTGTAGTCTTAAAAACACCCAATCCCCTACTTCAAAACTTCTTACACTATGATGTTGATCTACTTGTTGTTTCATGCGATTCTAGGCCATGGTCAGGTTGTCCTTTAAGATTTGGAGAACTTGTTGTTGATTCTCGATGTGATATTCCACTGCTTGAACCTTAGATTTTTATTTTAGAGAATAAATGATGGAAGGAGGGTGGTATCCATAAAGTTCCATAGATGGTGTCATTTTTGTTGCAATATGAAAGGAAGTGTTATACCACCATTCTGCCAAGGGTAACCATTTGAACCATTGTGTTTTTTTATCAGAGACAAAGCAACGAAGTAGCCTTCCAGAAATTTGTTCACTATCTTGGTTTGTCCATAAGATTGAGGATGATAGGATGATCTATGAGCCAATTGAGTACCCAAACAAGAAAATAATTATGTCCAAAAATGTCCAGTGAAGATGGGATTTCTGTCACTTACAATAGTATTTGGGCTGCCATGTAGCTTTTGAATTGTCTCCATGAATGCGGTGGAAATTGTACTAGCTTTGAAAGAATGAGAGAGTGCACAAAAGTGTGTGCACTTGGTCATTCTATCAACAATCACCATGATGACACTCTTTCCTTCAGACTTTGGTAACCCTGTGATGAAATCCATGGAAACCTCCTCCCAGCACTGACTTGGGATGGATAATGGTTGTAAAAGACCTGGGGTCTTAATTGTTTCCACCTTATTTTGTTGGTAAACCAAACATTCTTCCACAAACCTTTAAACATCAGTTTTAAGGCCATCCCAAAAAAAATCCTTCTTGACTCTATGGTAGGTTTTCAAAAATCTAGAGTGCCCTCCTTCTGGAGAGGTGTGCAATTCCAATAGTACATTTTGTTTGAGTTGGGAGTTCTTACATAAATATAAGCGATCTTTGTACCATATTGAATCATTTTTCCATGTAAATGTATCTGATGCAGTGGAATCCTGCTACAACCTTTGAATGAGAGTCCACACTTTTTCATCATTCTTCCATTCATCCCTTGCTTCTATTATCCAATCGGGTTGGATGATCGAGATAGTGTTGGGCCCCAACAACTCCCCCTAATTTTTTTACAAAATTTAAAGGGCCCCCCATTAGAATCTTGATAATTATAATGAGCTACAGAATCAAATTTTTCAAATAGTTCCATACCTTGGCTTGTTTTGAGACAAACTTAAGACATTCACTATAGTATGATATATTCATTACAAGAGTATATGTCAACAGTTAGAAACGAGCATAAAAATCTCAATTTAAACAAAAACGTTAATTTTTATCAAATGTTTACTTTTGTTTAAATTATGATTATGTGTTCATTCTTTTGCTCATTAGCAAGTTTGACTATTTTGAATAATGTGTTCAATACTTCATCAAATTTTATCTTGGTTGGTTTCTCATTTTCATAAAATCATTTGGGGATAATTAATTAAATTCTTTTTTCATTTTGCATCTCATAATAATAATAAAAAATAAAAAATAATTATCTATGATTTGTTTGATTTTGTGAAAAACCAATATTAATATTTTTCTCTTCTCCATTAACTTGAAGCTTCTAGAATTAAGATTGTATTTGAAAATAAAATATAAACAATGTTTTAGGTTATTAAGATTATAGTTAGTTTAAATTCATTTTTTATTTTTCTAGATTTTGTTTTATTCACAATTTGTAGGTTATTAATTTAGGTTTTTTTTTTTTTCACAGGTTTTTATTATCAAATATTTGATACGGATCTGATCATGGCTTGATTTTATTATCCAAATAAGTTCAAGATGATTGATCCAAAAATAATTTTGGATTGCTACAAACAATTTTACGAGCAACAACAGATAAAATTTGGAAAGGCATCAAGATCAGACAGATGATTTGGAGAACTGATTGCAGCCAAACTATGAGGAATTTGAAGAAACGGTTGAAAACCCAGAACCAAAATGGACCCATTTACCTTCTGCATAGAGATTTTCCCAAACAAATGCACGATTTAAGAGATATGTGGGTCTATTTTAGAGGAAAATTTCAGGTGGCGGAAATTAATAGTGATGCCCAAACTGTTCATTCATTTTATAAATATATGAGAAAGATCAGAACTAGGGGGATCCAAGAATTGGAGAGGAGGATTTTAATCCTTTCTCTTTTGTATATTATTGATTTTGTAAAATTTTTATTTCTTTTCAAATGGAGTAGTGGATGGCTAGAATCTTTGAGAGAATGGACGAGTATTTTCAAACAAGAATATGGAATTCTAGGTTGCTTAATGGCTTTTGTCCTGTGAGTAAAATGATTTTATTTTCAATATAATATCTTCATATTCTTTGAATAATTGATTATGCATTGATTTAAATAGTTTTAGTCTTTCTTATCAATACATGGTTAATTATTATCATTTATATATTAATCTTTCCAATCTTTAAAGTCTATTATCCAAAATAGTTCTTCCAAGACTATAGAATGGACTAGTGATTCCAAAAACTTAATAGAGCGGAATATATGCATTTTGGCTTTAGCCTTTTGTTTATAAATTTCTCAAGTTCTTCGGTGCCCCGGACGGCGCAGCCACCGAGGCATGGTTGGATAATATGGCAATGTGCTTCGCACTTCGCGATTATACCTCCAACATGAAGGTCCGCATGGCGGTATTTCAACTGAAGGGGAGTGCTCTTCTATGGTGGAAGATGCTCTTGCCGCAGCTGAACATGGCTGTTGAAGTCATGTCATGGGAATTGTTCGAGGAACGGGTTCCGAGAGAGGTATATTTCGGAGGAATTCATTGAGCGTCAGCTCAATGAGTTCAACGCATTACGACAGGGAGGTCGTACGATGCCCGAGTACGAGGCACATTTCATGGAGTTACTCCGGTATGCTTCGCACCTTAACACAAAGAAACTCAAGGTCAACTAGTTTGTGTTTGGCCTTAACAGAAGCCTGTGTGCAAAGGTTAGGATCTTGATGCCTCAAACCTTGCACGACGTCGTCCAAAAGGCCCTCATAGCAGACGAGGAGCTTATCAGCGGGGGTCAGACCAGGACTCCAGCAAGAACAGCAGGGCAGGGTTCATCTGGTACAATGCAGCATCAGACACCAACGAGACATACGCCGGAATATTGTGGCTTCCAGAGAGGATCCACTTTCACTACACCCCGACGACTACTACCTCAGCAGCAGGCACCTTATCGGGGACCACAGCGTCACCTGCAGCAGCAGCAGTTTAGGCCTGTTTAGCAGAACATACCTGGGTTCTAGGCCGGTGGGCCGTCATCTTCTACTTCGGGTACCAGGAATACTAGGCCAAAGAAGGGGTGTTGGACGTGTGGGGAGCCACACTACCAGCGCGACTGTCCTATGGAGAGGACCAGAGTGTCCGGGTCAGCCGGACCCATTACCGTGGGAGATATGGGCAAGGCCCATCAGATTCATGTGACGGTGAATAACCGCCAGGCAGAGCACCAGTCGACTGTGCTTGAGACGACAGGTACTGTCGCTGACCAGACCCTTAGTATTTTGATAGACCCAGGTGATATTGAGAGTTTCATTTCTGGTGCAGCACTAAAAAGGATTAAGGTAAAGGCAGTTGAACAAGATGAGCTTAGCTTCATAGAGATGGCTTCGGGAGCCAAACAGAAGGTTGGAGGAAAGGTTACGGGCTGTGCCCTTAACCTGGGAGAGTTTTTCATGAGAGTCAACTTGTACGTCACGATCTTAGGATCTTATGACGTCGTGATCGGTATGGATTGGTTGGAATCGCATGAGGCGATACTCAACTATAAGACGAAACGGTTGAGCTTGGTTGATGACAAAGGACACAGACGTGTGATTGTAGGATGGAACCATGGATTTTCCTTGAGGTTCGTCTCTTCCTTACAATTACGGAAGAGTATGCGCAAGGGGTGCAAGCTTTATGCGATCCTTGCGCTAAACAAAAAGGGAGTGGCGGAAGGTCTAGAAGACCTTCCGGTGGTGAAGGAGTTTGCGGACGTATTTCTAGATGAGTTACCGTGGATGCCGCCGGAAAGGGAATTGGAGTTTACCATAGACCTGAAACCGGGGACCGAATTGATAGCAAGAATGCCTTATCGAATGTCAACCCCGGAGTTGCAAGAGTTTAAAATGAAACGGAAGAAGTTGTTGGACCTGGGACTGATACGCCCTAGTGTGTCACCGTGGGGTGCACCAGTTATCTTCATTTGGAAGAAGGATGGATCGTGGAGGCTTTGCATTGAATATCGTCAACTGAACAAGGCTACGATCAAGAATCAGTATCCCTTGCCAAGAATTGATGATCTGTTCAATTCTAAATTAAAAGAGTCACATATAAATTCGAACCAAGGTGGATCTATAGGGAACTAAAGGTCCATAATCTGACTGTCGCAAAGCAAATGAATTATAGAATTGATTGAAGGGAGATCGGATTGGTTAAAAAAAAGGGGGTCAAGGAGCGGTGGGGACATGGGTCAAAATTAATACAAGAAATCTACAATTTAAAACTAAAACATCACCATTGGCGTTACACTCCTCAACTGGGTCCACAACCCTTTAGCAACTTATCGATCCATTGTTAAATAAATAATAAAATAATTTTTTAAAGATTCGAACGACCTGTGGTCCAACTCATGTCCAACCGGCTGCGGTTACCT
>JASDQU010314861.1:0-10254 GCA_032191745.1 Picea mariana
AGTGATATAAAGTTATTCAATGGATTACTAGCCTTGTCGCTGTTCTGTTACACTACTCTGCTCTGTTTGCATCAGTGTCTTCTACACGCCCCTTACACTTTCTATTTTTCTGCCTTTTATACTCTCTGCACCATATCACTTCAATGCAACCTTCCTCTACTGTGCATTTCTGCTCCTGCGCTCTGCCTCCTTGCTCACACTTGAATCCTCCTACACAGCAACAACATTTATCTCTTCTTTATTCAACATTCTTATAGTCTTTGTTGTCTTTGTGCATGAAATATTCACAATGCCTCTGCATGCTCCCTCCGCAGCAAATTCCTCCACAATTCGAGTGCTTTTTCTGATCATCATCATGACTCTTCAGCTTCTCTGGTTGTTTACCACTCGTTCAGCATCACTGTATGTTATACCAAGATTCCTCAGCCTCTCTGGCAGTTTGAGACTCTTCTTCTTCTCTGTGGCAATCGAGCTCACCTTCTCTATTTCAGTAACAAGCCTCAATGCTCATCCAGCTGTCAATCGCCTCCATTAACATCTTCATCCCTCTTGAAGATTCCCAGAGACTCTTCACCTCCTCTATCAATCACCCCCAAGTGTCTTTGAGTGCTCTGGTAGAAACCATCAGTGGTTTCTGGCAGTTACACTGTGTCATGCTACAGTAGCCCTCCGATCTTTGTTCAAATTCACCTGCACCGTTGGGTTGGCTTCATGAGATATTGCATTCATTTTGGCATTTCGACATTCAGCAATTCAACATTCGTGTGACCATGTGTCTCGACACTCCCAGTTGCGATCCCCAAATTCCAAGGCAGAGCTTATCTTCACTAGCTCTTTACTCTATATGACCGTGGCCATGATCAAGCGCTTGTCCATAAGGTGCTTTTCGCAATTTCGCAATTCGGCATTTTGGGATTCCTGATGTTGAGAGTGTCTGACTTCTCCATCTCCCGGTAACTGAATTCCCGGTCTCCAATACATCGAAAAGGGAGTCGGATCAATGGTCCACAATCTCTTCGAAACAACGGCTCAGATCATTTCGCAATTTCGCATATCACGATTTCGACATTCCTGTGGTGAATGTTCTTGATGCGTCCAAATCCCGATCCGCGAAACTCTGAAAGGGAGTCGGATCAACGATCCACATAACCCCCTGAGATGGACTGTTGACGGGATTTCGACGTTTCACATTTCGCGATTTCGGGACTCCTGTGGTAGGAGTTCTTGACATCTCCATCTCTCGATTTTTGAAACTCCGAAATGGACTGGGATCAACGGTCCAGATCAAGCCTTGATCTAACGGCTCAGATTAAGTCACGATTTCACATATCGCGATTTTGGGATTCCTGTGGTTAATATTCTTTGACATCTCCAACTTTCGATCCGTGAAACTCCGAAATGGAGTTGGATCAGCGGTGCAGATCACATCTTGATCTAACGGCTGTGGTTAAGTCGTGATTTCACATATCACGATTTCGAGAGGTTAGGGAACCCTGTTCCTTTGAATCTCTAGTCAACGAAATGATGATCTTTCCCCACGTGTCCCTCTTGGATCAACGGTTAAGATTTTATCGTGATTTCGCAACTCCACGATCCTTCATTGTGTCTGATCAACGGTCCATATTTGTCCTCGATCCAACGGTCGAGATTATATTGCAGTTTCGCATATCGCGATTTCGCGAGTTGAAAGGTTGGAGCATTTCATTCCTTTGACTTTCCAATGAGCGAAATGTTGATCTGTGTCCACGTGTCCTGCCTGAAGATGGACGGTCCTCCTTCTTTCGATATTTTGTGAGACCGCTACTCCTTGCACTTTAAAGAATGTGCGGGTTCTCCTTGATCCAATGATGGTCGGATCCCGCGCTTGGATCTAACACCTAAGATCTGTCCTCCTCTTCAGCGTGCTTTCCTTGTCTATATTGAGATCTGACAGCCATCAAGAATTCTGAATTGTTGATCCAACTTGCTGCTCTTCCCCGGTTATCAATACGCTGTTGATCATCACTACTATACTTGTCATCAATGACAAGAATACGTTGCCTATAAAACATGTCAACAATTTGAGATATGTCCTCCTCTTCAGCGTGCTTTCCTTGTCTATATTGAGATTTGAAAGCCATCGGGAATTCTGAATTGTTGATCCAACTTGCTGCTCTTCCCCGGTTATCACTGCGTTGCTAATCATCACTGTTGTACTTGCCATCAATGACAAGCATACGCTTCCTGTAAAACATGCCAACAATATTGATGCGATACAAATCATACACGCACTTGGCAAAACATTGCTTAATCTTGAACAAATGTCTTCTCAGCAAGCAATTCACATTTCACTTTCCCTGCCCCTCACTTGTAGTTCAATAAAATGTGTCTTCATAAACACATCTCCACTTGAAAAATGCACATTTGTCCTTAAACCACCGGTTTTGCTACAACAAGAGCCTGACAATTAAGAAGACGTGTTATGTCTCTCTATTGTTGATTATTACCTCCAACGTCCATCTCCTACTAGGAATATATGCTTAGCAGAATTCGTATCACATTACAAAAAAAATGGTGCACCCGTATCAAAAAGAAAAAAAACCTCTGTCATACGGTTTGTCAAATACAATAAACATTGTGACTATGAAAACTACTGTAGAGAAAAATTGTTGTTGTATGTTCAGTTCCATGAAAATGAAGAGACATTAAAACATAACTTCCCTACATGGGAGGCTGCGTATGTTGCGTCTGAGACTATAGTGCACATCAATAAAGCTAGATTTACCTACAATGTTAATCCAACATGGGGTGATCTAGAAGTTGCAGTTAATGATCTAGAAAACCCTGATGACCATGATCAGACATTCACAACCGAAAAAAAAACCAGAACTCCTTCCAAGTCCTATGACTTGCAAGTGGATTTGCCTCGTCCTCCAACAATTGGAAGTGAAAAACGTATAAATCTTGGTTTTCAAGTCACAAAACATCCTTTCCTAATTGAAAATAATGAATACTGTAGAATAAGACGTCTTTTGAATCACGAACAACAAAAAATTCTAAAGGATGTTGCTCTTAAAAAACGCTTGAACATAGATAGTCGTGCGCACTTGTTCCTTACAGGCGGAGCAGGAACAAGGAAGACATTCACAGTGAAAGAATTGTTCCAAATACTTATACGAATCTATGATTCAAACAATTCGTCTGATCCCATGAAACCAAAGGGCCTAATAGTTGCATACACAGGAAAAGCTACATATAATGCAAGTGGAACAACGATCCACTATGCATTTTTGATGCCTTTTAACAAGTCACAGTTTCTTCCACTTAGCAAAGAAATGTTGGATACATTGTCTAAGCTTTATGAGGAACTCCAGCTTGTATTTATAGATGAAGCATCTTTGATTGGCAGTCGGTTCTTGTATTCCATTGACAACCGACTAAGAAGCATAAAACACGTGCACACGAAATACTTTGGAAACATTGACATGATTTTCTGTGGGGATCTTTACCAGGAACATCTCATCCAAGATTCTTTGATATTTGAACAACCTACCTTTAACATGGAAACAGTGACCCATGACTTCTGGAAAGACCATATTGAATGCTTTGAGTTGCATACTAGAATGCGACAGACAGATGAAACATTCATTGCAATTCTGAATAGAATGCGCAGAAACAACCAAACATATGATGACTTAACATATATCAATTCCAGGTGCTTGCGACCTGCACCAATAGACCCTACGTTCCCTTACCTATTTTACATAAATAAGGATGTTGCAATGCATAACAGCCACATGCTATCGGCCATGCCTAGCGATGATATAATCATCAACTCAATTGACCTGGAAGAAGACAACCATGGAAATATGCCACATCATGGACATATAGTCACTTTACCTTCTCAGCTTGTCCTCAAATTAGAAATGCTAGTTGAAATATATGCTTGTAACTATGATTCACAGGATGGATTGGTCAATGGTGCAGATGGAATACTCAAAGGCTATACAAAAACATAAAAACCTGATGTCCTTTGGATTAAGTTCCATGAATCGCATATAGGCAAGCAGCAAGCAAACAAGTTGTCTTTTCTATATACTTCAAACACTAGAAGCGATTGGACCCCTATTTTGAGAATATCAAAGCCAATATTGACATCAACAAAGACAGTTCGACTGAAGATTCAAAAACAGTTTTCGATTAAACTTTCATGTGCACGTATAGTCCACAGATCACAAGGAATAACACTTGATCATGTTGCATTCCATCCTGCTAGAATTCGGATACATGGACTTATATACACAACACTGTCCCATGTCAGAAGCATAGACTCTTTGTATTTACTAGGTCCTCTCACAAAAGATAACTTCAAAGTGAAACAAAAAGTTGATATTGAAATGGAACGACTGAGGACCATCACAAAATGGCAATTGCACTATGATTACCAATTCATACAAACAAATTCATCTGTATCGATTCTGTCACTTAACACACGCAGCTTAAATGCACATATGGATGATATAATGAATGACTACGATACAATGCAATACAATATTATGTTCTTCCAGGAAACACACATGGCATTATTTATGCAGAACAAACAATTCCCAAATCACAATTGCATATCAAGTTACATTAGACATGGGGTGATGATACTGGTGAAAAAACATGTACCAATTTTGGACCATATACATATCGAAGAAAATAATGTTGAAGTTGTGCTTGCAAAAATTTTCTTCCATGGAACAAAAGTTACAATTTTGAATTTGTATGTTGCTCCCCATGCAACATTCTCCAACATAGTAGATGTTGTTTCTAATGCATTGGCTCATTTCCATCTGAACGGGCCCATTGTACTTGTAGGAGACTTCAATATTGACATGCTACAAAATAATGACAAAACAAAATAATTTTAAAAATGCATGTGCAAATACAGTCTTCGCTTTCTTTTGAACAACACAAGCCATGTGCAAAATGCACTTATTAACCATGTCTGGTCGAATGTGCCCATTCCTCAATACAATATATTTATATTAGACACATATTGGTTTGATCACGATACAAATGATATTGCACTTGAATTATGAGATATACATCAAACATATTGCAAATTGATATTTCTATGTTTCAAAGCATATTTGTATAGTTTGTTGCAAAAAAAAAAGAAAAAATAAATAAAAAGAAAAAAACAAAACAATTATCCAGCTTCTTGGTTTTCCCTGAATTCTACACATACTATTCAATATACATTATGCAAAAAAAAAAAAACAAAGGTACATCTTTCTAAAAACTGTTTGTTTCTCTATTCAACTTATTCTACGTTTTTTAGTATTTGTACATAGTACTTGCCTTTTTCCTTTACATGTTAAGTTATGTTCATATTTGTTTTGATTTGTGATTTTGTTCATAGAAACAAACAGGATAATTGCACACTGCAAAGAACTCCTAACTAGATATGTAGACAAATCCATGTAAAGGTGCACTTTTTTCCTGTCCATGTTCCATAGTAAATAATTTTTCGTTTACTCTGTCTGTATTTGTCGAACTTGTTTTCAGTTGTGTTTCTTTATTTTCTCATTTTGCGCCTAGAGACCGCCAACCCATAGGTCCTCCATCCAACATAAATACTATGCTGAACCAGTGAGCCTGCAACTTCGGTTGTCAGTTTCTATATCACCCAACTATGGATGCTGTTTGTAGGAAACAAAACATTAGAGGCCCAATTTATAGCCTTCCAGCCCACAAGTGTGCGCTCCAACTAACTGGCTAAGTATGAAATGAGGTATCCATGCATATTTTGTATGTATTGGTCCGCAAATCCTCTTTTCAATTTGTATATCGCCGAGTTGTGGATGCTATTCTTAGGGAATGGAAGACTAGAGACTCGTTTTTTACCTCGGCAGACAGAGAACCCGCGATGCAAAAAAGTGTACATACTCTATAAAATATCAGCCACCACACAAGTCTGCTTGTCAATTTGTATTTCGCGGAAGTATGTGTGCTATTTGTAGGACACTGAACAATAGAGACCTATTTTTGAGCCTACTAGCCCGAGAACCCGCAATCCAGAAAGTGGCCAAGTATGGAATGCGATATCCGTACATGCTCTGTAAAATCTCATGTCCATACTTTATAAAGGTACATATTTAGTTTTTCTTGGTTTCTAGACATACTTATCTGGTCACCACACAGTTCGTTTTCCACATGAATTATGAAATATGCACTCCGAGTCACACTGATCCCTTTGGTTTCCTTATCCAATTTTATGGCTGTGGGTTCCCCTCTATGTGTTATCAAACTCTATCCATGTTCCATACTAAACAGTTTTCCGTTTACTCTGTTTGTATTTGTCGAACTTGTTTTTAGTTGTATTTTTTTATTTTCTTGTTTTGCGCTTAGAACGTGCCAACCCGCAGGTCCGTCATCGAACATAAATATTATGCTGAGCCAGCGAGTCCACAAGTCTTCTTGTCAGTTTCTATATCGCCCAACTATGGATGTTGTTTGCAGCACACAAAACATTAGAGGCCCAATTTACAACTCGCCAGCCCACAAGTCTGCGATCGAACTAACTGTCTAAGTATAATAAGGGATCTATGCATATTTTGTATGTATTGGTTTGCAAATCCGCTTGTCAATTTGTATATCGCCGAGTTGTGGATGCTAATTTTAGGGCATGGAACAATAGAGGCCCATTTTTTACCCCGGAAGACCGAGAACCCGCGATCCAAAAAAGTGCACATACTCTATAAAATCTCAACCACCCCTCAAAACCACTTGTCAATTTGTATTTCACGGAAGTTTGTGTGCTATTTGTAGGATATGAAACAATAGAGACATATTTTTTTATGCCGCTAGCCCGAGAACCCACGATACAAAAAGTGGGCAAGTATGGAATGTGATATCCGTACATATTCTGTAAAATCTCATATCCATACTTTATAAAGGTACATATTTAGTTTTCCCTAGTTTCTACACATATTGATCTCGTCACCACACAATTCGTGTTCCACATGAATTATGAAATATGCACTGTGAGTTCGACCGAGCCCTTTGGTTTCCTTAGCCAATTTTATGGCCGCGGGATCCCCTCTATGCATTATCAAACTCTCATTCCCCGTGTTCCGAGTGTACATGTTTCATCAAAAACTTGGTAATCCATGTCTATGCTCGCGGGTTCCCAAACGCCGGAGTCGAACATTGCATGTCCATCTAATCTTGCGCCTGAGACTTCGGTGATGTGCAATTGAACCCGGGTTGGAAGCTTGCAACTCCTGTGCTAAGTTTTTTTAATTAAATTGTACACTATCAATATTCATTATTAATAATTTAGTACTTGAAACTAATGTTAGCTATAATATGAGCCACTCAACCCACAACTCCACTTGTCAAATTCTATATTGCCCAACTATGGATGCTATTTGCAGGACACAGAACATAAAAGGCCCAACTTACAACCTGCTAGCCCGCAAGTCCGCGATCCGACTAACTGGCTAAGTATGGAAGAAGGGATATTTGCATATTTGGTATGTATTGCTCGTTTCTGGGAACCCGCCAACCCTGGAGTCTGTGTGTCAATTTGTATATCACGAAAATCACTAAAAGTATAATGTTGAGCCGGCCAACACGCAAATCCACTTGTCATTTTGTATATCGCGGACGCCCAAAACTTTGGTAATCTACAATTGCAACAGGACTCGAGTGTTTCATGGCCTACCATAGAGGACTTCAAATAGATTCATCCTTAAGGATTCTTGGTAGTCGTTGTTGTTAGCGAATTCCACCAGTGGCAGGTAGTCTTCCCACTTCTTGGTTTGATGCATTACATGCATTCTTAACATGTCCTCTAGTATTTGGTTCACTCTTTCTGTCTGTCCACCGGTTTGAGGGTGATAGGTGGTGCTAAACAACAACTTGGTCTCTAAACCAGCCATCAGTGACTTCCAAAAGTTGGAAGTAAATTTCGTGTCTCTGTCAGACACGATCTCTTTTGGCATACCATGCAGTCTGAATATCTCCTTCATGAATACGTTGGCAATGTATGTTGCCTTACAAGTTGACTTGACGGGGATAAAATGAGCGGACTTTCTCAATTTATCCACCACTACCATAATAGCGTCATTCCGTTTGGTCGAGGTTGGTAACTCGGTGATGAAATCCATGGAGATGGTTTCCCATTTCCATTATGGGATTGATAAAGGTTGCAATAATCCTGTTGGGTGTCGGTGTTCTACTTTAACCTGTTGGCACTCTATGCATTTGGCTAAGTACTCGACTATGTCTTTCTTCAATCTAGACCAGTAGAATTGTTTCCTGGTGTCCGTGATCATTTTATGATATCCTGGATGACCAGTATAGGGTATTTTATGTAGTTAATCCATAATGAACCTCTTCAAGTCGTTACAATCTGGAATATACAGTCTGCTTTGGTAAGTGAGAAGACCTTCTTCTGTCATCTGGTAGCCTTCATACTTTATCCCTATGGGTTCTTGCTGCAGGTACGGGGTCACAGTCTGGAAGAATGTGTCTGTCTCTTGTGCATTTCTAACTCTTTCCTTGACATCTATCTTGCAAGAGCTCACCGCGGCCAGGTGAATTGTTTTCATACTTCTAGTAAGGGAATCAGCCACCCTATTTTGCTTTCCTTTAATGTGTTTGATTTCGAAATCAAAATCGCTAAGGAGGGCCATCCACGTAGCTTGTCTAGCATTGAGCTTTGGTTGGTCAAACAGATATCGCAATCCATAGTGGTCTCTCATAACTACAAATTTTCTTCCCAGGAGATAATGCCTCCACATTTTCAAGGCGTGCACTATGGCAGCCAGCTCTAGATCATGGGTCACATAGTTGACTTCGTGCTCATTCAATTTTCAGGATTCATNTTCCTTACAGGCATCTTTGCACATGAGGAAGTCAGCTTCGGGATCGACAATCTTAAACACGGGTGCATGGGTCAGTAGATGTTTCATGGTCTGAAATCTTTCTTCACATTTCTGTGTCCACATGAATTTTGTTCCCTTCTTCTGGAGGGCAGTGATTGGACAACCAATCTTGGAGAATCCTTTTATAAATCTTTTATAGTATCCTGCTAATCCCATAAAGGATCTGATATCCGAAACATCCTTTAGGGTAGGCCATTCCATGATAGACCTGATTTTGCCAGGGTCTACCGCTACTCCTCCTTCGGATAGAACATGGCCTAAGTAATGTATTTGATTTTGGAATAATTCACATTTGCTGAATTTGGAATAGAGATGATGTTCTCTTAGCACTTGCAGCACAAGCCTAAGATGCTCTTCATGCTCTTCTTCATTCTTGGAGTAAATTAATATATCGTCAATAAAAACCATCACGAATTTGTCTAGGAATTTGCTGAGTACATTGTTCATCAAGCACAGGAAAGTGGCAGGGGCATTGGTTAACTCAAATGGTACTACCACAAACTCATAGTGACCATACCTCGTATGGAAGGCAGTTTTATGGATGTCTTCACCCTTGATTCGAACTTGATGATATCCTGACCTCAAGTCAATCTTTGAGAAAATAGACGCACCCCCTAATTGGTCGAACAGGTCATCGAGCCTGGGCAAGGGGTACTTGTTCTTTATGGTTACCTTATTGAGTTGTCTATAATCTATACACGGTCTAAGGGTACCGTCCTTATTTTTCAGAAATAGGACTGGTGCTCCCCATGGAGACACATTGGGCTGGATATTTCCCTTATCCATCATTTCTCTTAATTGCAATTTGAGTTCAACTAACTCGGGTGTGCTCATCCGGTAGGGTGTCCTAGACACCAGCACCGCTCTTGGTGCAAGTTCTATCAAGAAGTCTATGTCTCTTCTCGGAGGTAGACCTGGTACCTCTTCCGAAAACACATCTCTGTATTCTCTCAGGGTAGGGTGGTCTTTGAGGCTTGGTTTGTCATCTTCAATAGTTTTCAACACCTGTATTGCATATAGGGGACATCCTTTTCAGCAATACTTTCTCATTTGCAGAGCTGATATTTGTCTCACCGAGACAAGTTTTCGGATCCCTTGAAGGGTTATCCTTTTCCCTTCTTTACTTACACATTCTAAGGTTTTATGGTAACATTCCAATCTAGATTTATGGGCGGCTAGCCAGTCCATACCAATCAATAGATCATATGATCCTAGGGGTAATATGTTAAGGGTTGCTTGGGTGGGGAATTCACCCAACATTAATTGGCAAGTTGGTATGACCTCTGCTACCCTTCTTTTGGTGCCAGTGGCTAACTGTACCAACCATGGCTTG
>JASDQU010314866.1:0-12539 GCA_032191745.1 Picea mariana
TACGTCCCAAGAGCAGTGACGTATACTTTCAACCTGGTAGTACACACTCCCAGGTCTACTATGCAATTATCGACACTAGGCCCTACTGCTTGTTTTTCCCCTGAAGCCATCTCAACTTGTTTAAAGTCATCGTGCTCGTAGGCTGCCAACCCACTCTTTTCTAATTCAGATGGTGAAATGAAACTATCTGTCGCACCAGAATCAAACAAAATCTTAACATTGATATGGTTTAGCGTACCTGACGACTCCACCACGGTGGATTGATGTTCAGCTTGGCGGTTATTAACTGCTGCATGAATATGATGGCTGCTACTAGCTCTCCCCATTGGCACCTTTCCTTCTCTATGGACGAACCCTGATTGTAACTCCGGACAATCCCGTTCGTAATGGGGTCCTTCGCATCTCCAACATGCAACACGAGATTGAACCGGTGCATTGTTATGTGACTGATTCCTAAACGAGTTCCTTCCCCTGGAACCCCTGCCCCTAATCATTGTTCCCTGATAAGGTCGTGGTCTTGTTTGCACCGTTGGCGTTGAACGAGATNTCTGTCGCACCAGAATCAAACAAAATCTTAACATTGATATGATTTAGCGTACCTGATGACTCCACCACCATGGATTGATGTTCGGTCTGGCGATTATTAACCGCTGCATGAATCTTGTGGCTGCTACTTGCTCTCCAAATTGGTGCCTTTCCTTCTCTATGCACGAACCCTGATTGTAACTCTGGGCAGTCGCGTTGGTAATGGGGTCCTCCGCACCCCCAACAGGTAACACAAGATTGAACCTGTGCATTGTTATGTGACTGCCTCTGAAATGAGTTCCTTCCCCTGGAACTCCTGCCCCTACTCGTTTTTCCTTGAGATGGTCGTGGACCTGTCTGTGCCGCTGGCGATGTACGAGATGCTGCACTCGCTACCATTGAAATCCCTGCAGCTACTTTCCTTGGCGCGACTCTGTTACCATATGGCGGTGGCCTTGAGCCCCCTCCCCTAGGAAATGTACGCGGGGCCTTTCCTATGAATCCAAGGCGATGCGTAAATGTCAGTCTTGTACCCCCGGTCAAGTTCATATGTTCTTCCGCATAACGCGCATTTTCCACCGCTTCTACTACTGAAGACAGTTTCCACATACGTACCATAGCTCTTATCTTAGGGTTCAATCCATAGATGAGGCGCTCTGCCTGTCATTGGTCATTGTCCATATATGAAACATATTTGACCAGTTCCATAAACCTGATCTCATATTCTTCTACAGTTCTGTTTCCTTGTACTAAGGCATGAAATGCCCCTACCTGTTGTTCCTCGTAGTATGTTGGTAGATATTTCCTCCGGAACCTCTCCTCGAAAAGTTCCCAAGATACTGTGTCTGGGGTAAGGTGCAATTGTCTTTCCAGGTTTCCCCACCAGTTCAAGGCATTGTCTCTTAACTGAAAAATGGCGATCTTCGCCTTTGAGTTGGACGCATAGTCCCTTAAGGCAAAACACCTTGTCATGCCTTCCAACCATGCTTCCGCACGTTCGCTCACGCGACCCCCGGCAAACTCCGGAAGTTTGATCTTCTGCAATTCTCACGTGATGTCTTCAGGTGGAGGTCCTCCCCCTGAATCCCTTGACGCTTCTAGATTACTCGTTCCAGATGGTGGGGGTTCCACTTCAGTCCCTGTCGGTTGTCGCCCCTTTAAAGTCTCGTTGATGGCTTCCAACGAGCGCAGTATGAGGGCTAGTTCGGGCGATGGTGGTGGTGGTGCTGGCAGTGTTGGCGGTGCTTGCGACGACGCTCCCCTACCTCAACTTCCTCGAGTCCTGACCATCCTGTATGCTTTGACCTGCATCCACCAAAGTTGTCAGGGTGAGTTCCAGGATGTTTCAAATTGGTGCTACTTAAACTTAGNGTTAGGCGTAAGTTTTCTTTACTTGTCTGTAAACAGACATTACTCCATTAGGGGATTGGCTAGGTTAGGGTTAGGGTTAAGCATCTAAGCTTGATTTCTTCGCCCCTACGAAAATAACTATTGGTTCCCTTGCCCTGTAGCTACGCTAGCCTTGCGCCTTACTCGTCACTTCCTATGCTTACTCTCCTAGTGCATATGTCGCCTCCTTCCCGCTTGTCCTAGTCTAAGCCCTTTTTAACTTTTCGCTTACAACTCAATTAAAGTGACTTCCGACCTTGTCTTTATTAATTTATGCCGTAAGGCATACACCTATTGACAATGGGCACATTTAATGATCTTTTAATCTTATTTAACCTTAAACCCTTATCTGATGGCTATGCATTGAATATGCTGGCATATTCTTAGTCGTCCTCCAAAATCAATGGGTCAGATTTATTGTTCATAACTTTCTTGCATTTATCAAGGCATCCGTTAACATGTTTATTTTTATTTTTATTTTTCTTTTTTTTTTTTTACATTTACCTAATCACATAAAAAAATGATGTAAGGTTATATAATTACCACATTTAATGATTAAATAGGATTAAACTGCGGCAACTGAATAATTATCCCCAACTGCCAGCCACGTTTCGGCGTTCACCAATGCTATGTACCTTTCAGCGTTAGTGTTCTTCTTAAGACGCTTCGCTTGGTGGGTGGTCTTGGGTATGACAATTAGAGTATTTATATGTGAAATTATTTGTAAAAGTCAAATCGTGTGGTGCGTTGACAAGGCGGACTTTGTAAAAACTTGATCGGTGGGGAGGTCCGGGGTTCAATCCCCGCGGACTCCAAAACATTTTAATTTAATTAATTAATCATAATTACTTTTAATTAATATACTTAGTTTTAAATTAATTAATTTAAATTTTAAAATCCTTGTTTATTGTTAATATATTAATTAAATTAATGATAATAGATTATTTATTTATTTAATATATAATTTATCATCATTTATTTAGAATAAACAAATAATCTATAATTTACGATAATAAATAATTAAATGAAAATAAAAACAAAACAAAAAAAAATTAATAAATAAAATAACTAAAATAAAATTAAAAAAAACATATATAAATTTGAATAAATAATTTTAAACGCAACCCATGCTAATAAAGGGCGGGCATGCATGAAGCCCACGTGCCCCGCCCTCGTTCCTCCAACACCCTCCTGACCTAAACCTAACCCAACACGTACTCTCTCTCAAGCTCTCTTCCCCTAAAACCTTACACGAACTCTGCCGCCTCTCCATTATGCTCTCTTCCTCTCGGCAAGTTCCATGCTCAGTTCTGAGCACTGGTGCTTGGGAAATGGCTTGTGTGTTGTTTTTGTTTGATCTTGTTTGTTCGTTTGGTGAGTAGGTGCAGGTGTAGAAGCAGCAGGTGCTCTCACGGAGGAGGTCCTATTTGGAATTTACTTCATCCTTGGGCGTATAGGTTGGTCTTATTTCATGGAGAGAAATGAGTATTTAGGGGCTTCAGACGAGGTGGGATGAGATCCCAAAATCACTCAGGCATAGCGTGTATTCGTTTGCAGCAGTTATGTTACATTCAGAGGGAGCTATTGGCTTCATGCCCATGGTGAATATCTGGTCAAAAGATCAATATGCATTTGGTACAGAAACTTGAGAGCTCCGGTCAGATCTCCTTTTGGGTCCTACTGAAACAGTAATCAGTTTTTTCTTTGCACTGAAATTTTAATATCGGGGCTTCTCGGGTCCTTTATTTTTTTTGGTTGGTTGTGTTGGGTTTTAGAATAAGGCATCCCCGTAATTCCTGGCAAGAAATATGGACCTTGTTTCATCATTTTCGGGGCTTGTTCCATCATCTTAAGGCTCTTTCATGATATGGGTATCTTGGGGTTCCTTGTGTTTTTGAAGTTTAATCACGACGTCTTAAGTCCCAGCCCTCCACAGAATGCTAATTTGATTTGTTGTATGGTTTGTAGTTTAAACAATCTTGCGCAATACAAGTCTTCCAATATTTAGGCATGTAAAGTGAAGGCAACTACGCCTGGATTAGGAGCGGCTAGCTTTCTGCAAGTCTCAAGAAATTGCATAGCCCTCATGCAGGTAATGACCCAGTTTTTTTTTTTTACTATTAATTTTTGTTTTTAATTTTTTTTTTATCATCCTCTATTTAAAAATAATTTTGGTTTTAAAGTTTTATCATCAACCCTAATTTTAAAAGATTAAATTCTGGTGATTTCAAGCCTTTAAGATTAACAACGGAGTTCGAGGTCGCAGGTTTAAATCTCAGCGTTGACTTTGGTCATAGGTTGAAATTCCCGACTAGGGTTGGCATGAAATATTTTGTTTTAATTCAGGAGCTTAAACCCAGGTAGTTCGTAAGGTCTAAGATCTCAGTCAGGTATCAGGTAAGGTCGAAGTTTGATGAAGTCAGTTCGTAAGGTCAAAGGTAGCAGTAGTAGGCTCGATGAAGTTCTCAAGGGGAAGGTCGCAAGGTCGTAGCAGCAAGCCAGCCTATTTCATTTCATCTTCCAGCGAGCAGCAAGACTAGCAATTCCAGCTGGACATCTCACCTATCTGTGTGAACCATTTGGTTGGGATAATACTCCTGGTGGGCATAGTCAAAATCATCCAGTAAATCACTCACTCCTCGCTTGGCTTCTGGCAGAAGGAGGCTTACGTTGACTGTTGCGTAAAATATTTGATGTACATTACATTTTTAGGTCATAAGCTCAAACCCTAGTGCAATCCCATGCTCAAATCTTCTTTTTGGTTTCTATCATAACTTCATATTCCAGCGGAGGGACTGATTGAACTATTTGTATTTTTAATCCATGGGTAGAAGTTGTGGTGTCATCTGGGCATAACTTCGACCATATTGCAGTCCTAAACCATATGCTCAAGCCTTATTTATGGGGTTAGGTCATAATGGACGAGGTTTATTTTAGCGGTATTTAGTTCTGTTTGAGTGGAGATTTATGTTGCCCATGGGTTTAGTGGATGGATAGTTGAAATTGTGCAGTTTAGTAGAGAGTTGAGGCTTTTAGGCTGGAATTATACTATTGATTAGTTTTTTTCTTTTTAAGCCTTTGTACAATAGCTGAAAAATGGCGTGTGGGTGCCCAGTTCATCTCCCCTTTCTTAAACTTCCCCGCTAAAGAACTTCTTTTACGGATTTTCCTTCTCCAAGCTTCCCGACAGGCCTCGATCTCAGTTCAATCCTTTACTTATTGCGTTGGATCGTCAATCCATGCTGTGAAATGGTGCGCAATGATCAAAAGGTTCGTGTTGAAAATATAATCCTTTGCACGGATTGACTACTCGTCGGGCCGATTCCAGCCTTCCTCCTTTCTGATCGTAGGTGGACTAATGGTGAGGAAGTGGTGGATAAGGGGGTGTACCGTTAAATGCCAGTTCTAGGGTTTGTTCATATCGGTTATTTCTTCTGTGAAAGAATCTCTCCTCCGGTCTTCTTTTGTGCAATTGCTAAAGCATTTGGTCAAGACAGGTTGCAAGCGTGAAATTCATTTCTTAGAATCTAGTGTTTATAAGCTTCATATGCGTGTTTCTCAATTTTTGTGTTTTACTCTAGTAAATTCATATATATTTAGATTTGTTTATATAATCAATTAATAGTGCTTTTGGTTTGGTTTGCAGGTTAGGCGGGACTGGAGCTAGAGCTTGGAGCTGGGAACTTGGCCCATAGGCCCAGATTTTAAACTAAGACGCTTTGATACCATATGTAAGGGGTCGAAGAGATTAAAAACATCAATTTATCTATTAAACTTTATAACAGAATAATATTCTTCATAATAATAACTTTGTTAAATTAAATTTAGCAACATAATAATAAATTTAATAATTGATTAAAAACAATTGCAAAATTTGGAATACTTGAACCTGATGCTAATAACCTTTGTTTGTTCATCGCTTGCCTCCTTGACCGCTTCTACAAAACACTGCCCAAAACCTAGTTCCTCCCTGCCAACTAGGTAACTCCCTAGCTCCAGGATATCATAAGAATATCCTGGCCCTTGTGCCCAAAACCTCCAGCAACCCCGGTGCACTGATACAATCCCCCTCCCAAAATTTCACTTCTCTCTCTGCAAATCCAGAGCTCCCAAAATTCATCCCCCCCTCTCGCAGTGTCCTCCCGTCCACCTCCTTCCCTTCCTTATCCCTCCTTCACCGACTCTCCCTCATTTACTCCCTACCTAACCCATTTATTACCTCTTATCCTTTCCCGTTAATGCCCCGTATCCCCTTTCTTTAATATCCTATCCTTCCGCAATTAATAAGTTATCCCTTGTTGTGTACGTAACCTTTCAATTTAACTATATAACTTATTAATTTATTAAATTTAATACTCATGTTTTTTAAATGTAATAGGTAGTTTAATTAATCAAATTGCAACCATTAATTAATCAATAATTATTTAATTAGTTTTATTATACCTGTCATGTTTAATTAATATCATATTAAGACAATTAATCCCCTAATTAAATTTTTACTTAATAATCCTTCACATTTGTTCAACTAGGGTTGTTACACAAAATATCATTTGGCCATAAAGGAGGACATAGAGTCGAGAACATAGCAGGGATCCAAGTCAGGAGAATATTGTTTAAACTTCAATGACGTATGTTATTATCCCAGATTGCCATATTAAAAAAATATAAGAAACAAAGTGTGTATAATATGTTGGTAGAAAGTTTGGCCAAAGATCGACTTGAGCAAACTTCAAATAAAAGGAAAAGAATTCCAGGTAATTTTCTTGGATTTCTTTTTTAATCTTCATAAGTTTTGGGAAATTAGAATATTTTCAAATGGGCAATCAATATATTCACTGACAAGAATTCTTAATAGATTTGGAATTGAGATAGATCTATGCAGCCTAATGTTAGTATATATTGCCTACAAAAAATTTCAAACGCACGCCTTCCAAACAATACAAAAAAATTCCTATGGCTCGGGACATGATGCAACATTAACATGCTTTGGATCTATGAGCATGGAAAAAATGCAATTTATACAATATCAATTTTTTTTCAAACAACACAAAAATTTCCCAATGGACAAAGTGCAATGTGAAATAAAAATAGTAGAAAACTATTCCAACACATAAGGTGAAAAATACAACAAATGGTGAGCATTATCAACTACAACACTATACAATCCTGGAGTTGTAATTTTAATACATTATTCAGCTTACACTTCAAAACATAAACATGAAGCTTTGTTAGCAAATAGAACTTCATTTATACTCTATTGGATGAATTCTAAATTAAATTCATCCCAACCATCAATCTATTAAATCACATATCTATTAAGCATCTTGTTTTTTGCTTTAAAATTGGAAATAGTCCCTTTCATAATATCAAATTTGTAATTGAATAAAACTGAATTTTAAAATGTTATTTATAACCATTAATATTTATTATAATATTATTGAGTATATTTGTAAAAAATTATTGCATATTTATTTTACAAAAATTGTTAAAAGTTCAACATATATTATTTAATTTAATTTAGATTATGAAAGTAAAATATTTTGTTTTATTTCTTGCAATTTTATTTGGGTATGTTGTAATACAAATTTATATAAAAAAAATTAATGTTATTTATGTATTTATAATCTTACTTTGTGTTACTTTGTATTTATAGTGATATTAAAAATGTATTTTCAATTGCTTGATTCTATTACTTTGTATCTTAGAAAACAATAATTAATTTATTATTTTAGAAATTTAACAATTTATAAATATTTGTAAACTTAAAATTAATATTATAATTTTTTATGGATTCAAAATTAACACCATATAAAGTTACTAAGGGTGAACATCAAATTCTATCATTAACATGGAACACCAAGAGATCATTGAGATCACATACAAAGGAATTTAAGGGACCATGGTCATATTTGGCAAGCATTCCTTGATTGGTAGTGTTCTTTCATTGTCTCACTGATTTATGTATTGCTATATGTTGATAAAGTTGGGGTTTCATATCCAAGCCTTTTTTAATGAAATGGAAAACTAAAGTGATTAATTGACATATAGATGTAAAATCTGGAACATGACATACACAATATCGAGATATCTAAACATGGATAGATATCTTAGATTTGGATATTGGAAGAAAACATAAACCCTAATATGACAATCCCAAAGTTGACAATATTGTTTGCATTAATCACAAAGCATAGAGTAGGATGGATAATAGTATTTGTGATTCATCACAAAGGATAGACCAGGATGGACAATAATAATATTTGTGATTGATCAATAAGTAGATTGGTTCTTTGTTTCAAGTCAAATGAAGCATTTGCATTTCTAAGAATCTTCCTTCATAAAGCAATCAATAACAAGAAAATGGTGTGAGCACACTAACACTGACACAAGGTATCTTAATCCATGTCATTAGAATTATAACTTTAGCTGGAATGAATAATGTGGCTATATATGTAGGTGATTAAGCCACATAGAAAATTCCTAGAATAGAGAATAACATTTGTCTTTGATGTCAAGAAACAGGGCAATGGAAAATATATCATGGTCCTTACTTTAAGCTTGAGAGAGTAGTTGCATATCCAAGAGCCTCAATCCATAAGTAATCATTCTAAATTAAAATTTGATGTGATCATACAGGATGTTGACCCCAAGCGGTGTAGTCCATGTGATAAGTTGTATCCTTGTCCGACCATATGGTATAATGTGCCTACCAACACATTGATTTCTATTTTTATCTTCTTTAATGCAAGCCAAAGTAGAATAGATGAAGTCAAGTTTGAGAGATGTTGTCAACTATGAAAGCAATGCTAGCCATTAACTCAAAAAAAAATACCACATTGTATAGACTTTTTTGGCTTTAACTGCATATAAAGATATCAATACCATAGTGTTTTGAATGAAACACTTCCCTAATAATAGTCTCTCATGTCAATATATATTCTTGATAGTGTTAAAATATATCAATATATTTGTATTGACAGAGGCAAAGTGTTCTTACAGATTAGAGTAAGTGTATAAGTAATGGCACTAAAATAAAATAGAAAAACAAATGACTCTCAAATAAATGATGGTAGAAAAGAATTCCATATGTCAAAATTAATAATCACAAAACAAAATAGAAAAAAAAAATTGATTAATTTTAAATAGAAGTTCATAGGTCAAATATGTCCAAATTAATAATACCTAAACAAACAAATTAAAATAGAAGTTCATAGGTCAAATATGTCCAAATTAATAATATCTAAACAAACAAATTAGAATAGATCCATCTTAAATCTCAATATTTTTTTATCTTAAACCCCAATTTTTTTTAAACATTAAAGAGTTTACACCTGGTTTAAATTGTAAATTGTATTTTTTATGGTAATTTACTTATTAATCCAGCATATTATAAACTTGGCAATTTAAGCACTATTATATTGGAAATGATTAGTTTTTAAACTAGAAAGCAGTCTCTGGAACAATTTTCCTACATGTCAAAAATTAAATGGCTTATCTTCAACTATCCGTGCATTGCATTAAAAATCTACAATAAAAAATATTTGTGGTGGTTATGCCACAAAAAGAGCTCCTTAGTAATACAGATTATAAAAATAGTATGAATTCAACTTACTGTTAAACTAGTGTTGTTTTACTCTGAACAGTGAATACCCTTTTTTCACACATGATGCCCTTACAATAATGACATTATCGCACCAAATATATTTAGAGTAATACATGTATAAGATATCTAAGAAAAAATCAAATTTTGCATCATCTGAGCTTCTGCTATGAGTATAAAAAGAAGACAACCCTTGAAAATAGAAAGAAGGAAAACAACAAACATCTCAAATTTTTGTAGTTCCCAATAAACTATAGGAGAAGAATTTACCATGAGAATAACATGACAAGTAGATCAGGTAAGTGATCCTTCACATGCAGCCAAAAAGAATTAGAAAGGTAAATAGAAGAGAAGAAAATATGCATATGCCTATACTATAATTTGATTGCCCGTAAAAATGATTTGGCACCTTCAAGCTCTATGTCATTCTCATGGGAAGCTTCAAGCATTGACATTCCAACTGGCACTTTGATAGTCTTTTCTTCACCATCCTTGTCAACGAATGTCACTGAGATTCTGTATATCCCAAAAAATAAGTTGACATTTAGATCCATCTTAATGAAAATTGTCAAAATGCTTTCCACTTTGTATATTTCAATTTTGTCAAATGGTTCATATCAGCTAAATCACCTCTGTCAAAAATTACCTAGTCCTTGTAGACTGTAGATAGCATTATAATTATTTTTTTCTTTTTCATTTGTTTTCACTCTTTCTTAAGTTTTTATGGAGGAACAAATCACAGGTTACACACAGGTGATAGAATATGTCACGGGATATCGTCTTCATAGTACCTGGTTAAGAAACTCTATGGCCACCACTTCTAACCCAGTTGCAAATGTGTTACTATGCAATGGTACATATCAATTGTTCAATGAGAGACCCTACCAATTTTACCTGGCCCCCGACAAAACTCTTAGAAGTTCGTATATTATTACTGGAGATAGTACTATGGCACTGCAGTTTTTCCTGCCTCCTGACAATAAACTTCAAGAACATTAAACACTTTTGAATCCACTTTTGTCGTTATTTCACTGTTTTTGCCTCACAATATTGCCCTCGGTGCACTTCTTGGGTTCATATTATTAGAGGTGGAAGAACTTGCCCAATAAATTGTGTATGAAATATTGGAAGCCCTTTTAAAATATTGGAAACCCTTTTAAATTGATTTCTAAAAATTATTAAATTGCATGTCTGCACCTCTATGCAGAAAATGTTGATGTCCCTCATATGATTATACCATCTTCCAAGAAATACATGTCATTTTTAGTGATCATTCAGGATACAAAAAAGCACAGCCACGACCCACAACAATGAAGGCAGATGCACCTGCAACTTGTGTCCCAGGTGCAAGTATGGAGATCCTCATGTCAGTTGTGGCCAATTTTCATTTGGGCGCAGCATTAATTCCCCTCTAGCAGCTATCCTTTTTTGAGCTTGTTTGCATACTCTGCATATACTGGACAGTTACAGAGCGGACTCACAAGTTGTCACGGTTTTCATAAGCAGAGTTTCATCCGTTGGACTATAGTGGTGACCCACCATGAACCTCCCTTTCAAATTTCGTTGAAAAGGGAGTTCGTTTGACTTATTTTTGGCATTAGCCCCTTTCACCTATGTTCTTTAATTAAGAGATGGGGTCAAACACATTCGCAAGGCAAAAAACGAAAAAAAGGTTATTGGGGCATTTTGGTGACATTGAAAAAAATAATTGTTTTCATCTTTCAATCAGATTAATGAGCAAAAGGAGCCAAGGGAATTTAGAACTAAGCCACCTCCATCAGAAGTCTTATGCACCTCATGCTAGCCAAGAATCTTTCAGATTAATGAGCAAAAGGAGCCAAGGGAATTTAGAACTAAGACACCTCCTTCAGAAGTCTTATGCACCTCATGCTAGCCAAGAATCTTTCATCCAAGTTTATGCACCTCATGCTAACCAAGAATCTTTCATACAAGTGTGGTGAAAAGTTATGGAAGCAAATTGGTTTTGAATGCATACAATAGTTGTGTAAAGCCAAAAAAACAAAGTTATGGAAGCAAATTGGTTTTGAATGCATACAATAGTTGTGTAAAGCCAAAAAAAACAAAAACACATGGGATTTGAGCCTAGGACTCCCTTTCCCAAAAAGTTAAGCTTTCCCTCGCCAACCAATATGCCATACACATAATCATTGAAATGCTTTGAACAGAATATTGTTTTGAGATCTGATAGGTTAGCTAGCTAACCGAAATCCAAAGATAGACAACTCCACAAGGTCCGAACAATGAAGAGAGGTTGGGTTAAAAGTTGCATAATCTAGCATATCCAATCTGCATCAGCAACACACCTGCACAAGATAAGGATAAGGACTCATTGAGAGGCAAGAGTTGTTGATATCTTCATTGAGTCCTTAACGGAAGCGAAGTTTGTGCATCTTTGCAACTTTTGCAGGATGAGCTAAGTTTTCATCAAGGGGGAATGTAATCTAATGACATCATTCCCTTGTTTGTGTACTTATTATGCTAGTCATCATTAAGGGAGGATGTTGGAATGTGTTATCTAATGATATCCAATGGCTACATTTGAGGGTGTGACGAACTAGATCACACACATCCAAAATATTTGGAACAATAAAAAGAAGTCCATGTGGATAAATAATATATTGAATAAAATGTATGAGAATATGAATATGATAGTGTTTACAAATGAGGGCCATATATATCCACTCAGAGGTACCCTTTCACTAAAAGACATGTACTTTCATTAGAATGTTGTGTCTCTTCATTACATATTAATTATTAGTTATTGTTATTATTTATTTATCTTTATATATTTATATCTATTACATTGTCATCCCCTAATTATGAAACGAAACGTATATACCCTTTTTATCTCAAGGATTAAATAATTTCTTAATTTTGACATATATTTATATTAAAAACTCTTCAATATCTTATTTGAGATTAAAATTTCCTTGACTAACCTTTTTTATAAATATATATATATATATATATATATATATATATATATATATATATATATATATAT
>JASDQU010314870.1:0-13415 GCA_032191745.1 Picea mariana
GATAGCCTTCCCTATGTCCAGCATAGCTACAACCGAGCCCTGCATAGCTCAACCGACCACAGTCGCTTTCAAGTGGGGTTGGGATTCCAACCATTGGGTCCCATAGATGTTGCACTTCCCCTTGCGGTCACCTTGACCAACTCATATCCTGCTCCAACTGAAGTTGACAAAGCCATCTGGTTCATTGATCGGATCCAACACATCCACCAATAGGTTTAGTATATCCTACAAAAGTCCAATGACAAGTACAAACAACACCATGATCAACATCGGGTGTTGCATAAATTTCAAGTGGGCGAGAAAGTTTGGTTGCACTTGCAGAAAGAACGCCTTACAGGACCCCATCGAAAGCTTTTCCCAATCCGTTATGGGTCGTACACTATCACCAAGGTTGTGGGGGATAATGCTTTTGAGCTCAACATTCCTCCTTTCCTTGGTCTGCACCCAGTGTTCAACGTGGATCTCCTTCGCCCTTATTTCCCACAATTATTGGACACCTCGGAAGTAGCAGAACAACTGACACCAATAGAGCTCAATCATGATTGCATAAAATAGGAATCCAATGATTAGATTGTGGACAGATAGATCAAGGGCACTCGACAACAAAGGAGCCATCTTTATCGAGTCGTCAAAGCAGGGCAGCTCCTGCACCAAGGCAAGTGCCTCACCCGGGGCCAAATTCAGTAGAAATTTCCTCATCTGATGGGGGACCTCAACGCAATGGAGACCATTACTTCATAAGGAGGTAGGATTGATCCAGATGGATATCGGTGGCCACCCACCTTTTCCAACTGGCTCAAAACAATTTTCTAACAATTTTGGCAATTTACTATTTTTAGCAGTTTTAACTTCCAGGGTCGTTTTGAGGGCCTAAATGAAGGTTTTTCGGGATAGAGATCCTAAAAAATAATCAAAGGAATTTTTTATCCCCCAAAATTAATCTCCTCAACAATACCTTTCCAACGGGTTATCACATGCCTAAAACAGAGATCGTATGCAAAAGTTACAACCCTGCGAAGTTGATGTACTAACTTACCCAAACGGGGCCCACGTGACTTTTGGCGCTTCATCTCCTAGGGTTAGGTTTTTTGATGTCTATGGTTTTTGGCATTCTTGATTATTGTAAAAAGGCCTTCAGAGCCTTATTGTAACCTTCTTCTTTTGAATGTGCGTTGCCGTCACATCTCTTCTCAGAGATAAGTCGCCACCATTCTAGCAAGCTTGTTTTCGCTACATTTTACAGTTTCAACTTATTTCGTTATTGAATAGAAAACCAGTTTTACTGTATCTTTGTTATTTTGTGTTAAGCACTTGTTAATAATCTGTATTCATTTTGTTCTGCTCATAAAATCCGGATCAAACATGCACAAATGCATCACAGCCAAATACTTTGAGATGTGAAATTAAAGGCTTCTTATCCAACCATATCTCATGTGGAGTCATGTGGACTAGTGCCGATGAAGGAGACATATTCAATAGATCTTTTGTAGTGTTGAATTCCTCCACCCAGAATTTGTATGCGAGCGTAGCACCACTGAGAATGCTCCTTGCCTTGTCCATCAACATTCTATTCATTCTCTCGACAACTCCATTTTGTTGTGGGGTATATGGTGTGGTAGTTTGGCGTGCTATGCCACACTACTTGCAAAACTGATCAAATTCTTTTCCACGGAATTCACCACCATTGTCAGTTATCAAAACCTTAATCTTCTTATCTATTTGGTTTTCTACAAGAGATTCAAACTCTTTGGAATTTTCAAGAACCTCTGATTTCTTCCTCGGGAAATATATCCATGTCTTCCTAGAAAAATCATCTATGAAGGATACATAATACAGGGATCCACCAAGTGAAGGCATTTGTCTTTATCTCATAGGGCCAAGATGCTAAAGAGAACGACATTTGAGTATTACGGGATAACAACATCGACTGCATAAAGAAATCCACAAAATATTGGGTGAAAATGGCCCAAGAGCCTCATCAGTAAATCCAAGATAAATGGGCCAAGTGTGAAAGGAGTCGGACCAAGATCAATCGGGCGATGAGAGACACCGACCTCCTAGAATTCAACACACCCGAGGACTTTGTCGACTTGCATGACATAGTCAAACTACATGCCGAACAAGACTCATTGTGGGATGAAGAGATAGAAAAGGTGAAAACATGGTGTCAGGTCAAGTACAATAGTTCATGGAGCACCCGATGAAGTATCGAACATTGTTACATTAGTTAAGTGCTAAAGTAGTCAAGTATCGGGCACAAGCAGTGGAGATAAAGGAGATCCTTTCAGTACCAATGGACGAACATTGATTCCCATATTCCAACACATACGAAGAGATGTTCATCAAATGGTTGGAGTATGAGAAGATTCATCCACTCAAGTGAAACCATTTTATGACTCTTAGAAGAATGAGAGATGAAAGCGCCATGTGGCGATGTTTTATTTTACTTAGCTTTCACTTTTGATAGTTATTTTTAGTTAATAATATGTTATAAATAAGAGGATCAATCTATTAGAAAAGGTCGATGGTTTTTTCAAAGACCCTCATTTTGGAATTGTAAAGAACTATTTCAAAGCTACCTTAATTGAAAATTCATCTTTGGGACATGATACAAGTTTACGTTTTCATCAATTGTGTGTGCGATTGGATCATAAGGAGGACTTACTTCCATCTTTATCTCATGAATGGATGATATAATGAGTAAGAGTTTATGAATCTATTGATAAGTTATCTGATTAAATTTTTTTATAATTCTTTCCTCTAATGATGTAAACAAAGAATTGTGTTAATGTGCGATTGGTGATTAGAGCTAAGGAAACTATTTTTCTTCCCATCATTTTATTGCATTTATGTTCTCTTCTGATAAATTGTATCTCAGTCAGTAATCAAATTCCAGCAAGGTTGATGTATTAGTACTAGGTTTTTCATAGGTGTAAGAATCATTGCCTGCATGGTTGAACACGAGGGTTATCCTAAGCTCATCCTTCTTAAGTAGTTAAGAATTTACCCTTTGTTACCCAGCTGTTTTATACCATCATTTATCTTGTATTGGTTCCACCTATAAGAGAAAATACAATAAAGATAAATTTCAAACTGAAGGAGTATCTTTTGCAAGAAGACATATTTCCAATCACTACGTAAAGGCCATCGATTACTTGGCCTAATCGCAAGATCTAGAGAAATATTCCACCATTAAATGCTGTAGAGTCTAATTGGTCCTCGATGGCAGGTTTGGTTCCTACTATTGAGTTAAAGGGATTTAGGACCCATCAACATAATTGGGGCTAGAAGGAGGGTTGAAGAATGAATGATTGATAATATTTTTGATATAATATTTCACATAGCCTGTAGATTCAAAACAACCCACATGCATGGCTAGTCATTCTCGAGACAACCCACACACACTGAGTACTCCTAAAATATGTAACTCACCCTAGCAAGAGGAATAACATCTATTCCCTGAAATACCTTATACTCTTCCTCACGAGGAGTTGAACCAGTTCAGAATAATCACAAGAGATTATGGCCGACTCGTCGGAGCACTACCCTTAGCTCCGTTACTTCATCATAGAAAAAAAGTAAGAAGACTAGTGGTTGACACACCCAACCAAGTTTTCATTCATATAGTAGAAGACCTGATAGATTTCTCCCTCACTGAAATTGTTCCTAGCCTGAATATTTTTCTGATGAGCAAGGTTTTAACTCAGAATGCTCAGTTTTGGAGTCGGACGACATGGAAGATAACAATGTTCATAATATAGAAATGGGAAACCCACCTCAGAATAATCAACCTAGGTTGGACAAAGATTCTCTATCCATCCCTGGACGAGTACATAACCTTCCCCAACATTAAAAAATTTACTCCCTAAATTCGACCCTGAAACCTCATGATTTCCTGAAGACCATTTCAAAAAATCATACTAGCTATTAGAATGATGAATGTCCAACATAAAGACATAGTATGTAGGATTTTACCCTATACTTTTGAGAATTTGGACTCCACATGGTATTTTAACTTACCTGTAGGGTCCATAACTATTTGGACGAAGTTTCAAAAGGATTTTCTAGATAACTTTGCAGAAGAAACCACTACATGACATTTGATGGATGAGTTGTTCACTGCCACCATGAGTTCAAAGGAGAAGGTTAGATACTTTAATCAAAGGTTCACCACTATCCTAAGAAAATTTCAACCTGAAGCTAAACCCATTCAGGAGTTGCAAATCGAAGTATATGCTAATTCTGTCCTAGCTTCCATTTCCATGTTTGTGAAGAGGGATGCCGAAACAACCTTAGCTGAGAATTTTGAAGAAGCCAAGACAATAGATTTCCAAAAGAAGGGATATAAAAAAGGCCAGGTCTCACTAGGAAAGAAGGAAGTTCAACGTTGTCCCAGGAGAGGACACTTGTTGACTAGACCCCCATTGAAACAAATAGAACAAGGTCCCAAAAAATGAAGTGGAGACATAGAATACCTACAATGCATTGTAAAGAAGTTGTCAAACAAAATCATAGACATGAAAAGAAGTGCAGGAGAAGGAAACCAAGGCCAAAGTCTACATAAACCCTTTTTTAAAATAAATCCACCTTTCAAAGCAATTGAACCTCCCCCAACCAACTTAAACATCAATCCAGGAAGTGTAGCATCCAAATCTTTCTGTACTTATCACCAAGAGAAACATTCTGAAAGAGACTTCCCACAATGGGTGCATGCCATGAATTTGATGGCCAAATGGTTTTTAGGTGAGGTTTTCCTTACTGAACAATCGAGCGATTGAACTATGAATATTTTTTATCAGGAAGAATTTGATCCACCAGAAGAAACAACCATTCTGATATGGGACCCTAACCTATGAATTCCCTCTGATGATATATTTGAGGTTCAAGAACCACTGACAGAGGTCTTGGCTATGCAAACACGAAGTAGAGGTCAACTTGTCTCAAACGACCTTACTAAGGACCAAAATTTTGGGGGTAAGCCAATGCTCGATCACCCTAAAGAAACTTTTGTCTCCCAAAGAAATCCTATAAACATCTATACATGAGAATCACCCAAGGTAGACTACAACATAGTAGAAGATTTGAAAAAATTAAAGGAAAATATATCGTTCATGGACATGTGTAAAATCCCTCAGCAAAAGGACTTTATGTTACAAGCATTGAAGTTAGTAGAAAATCCTACAACAAGATCTGACCAAGGAGAAAATACATCCCTCTTAGATCTAAGAAATAAAACAACTGTGAACACTTGCTCTGAAGATAATAAGGGAAAATTTTTGTCCCACCATTCCTTTTGACATTTGAAGTCTTCAATAAAAACCTCCATAATTGTTTGGTTGACTCAGGGGCATCCTCCAATGTTATGCCACTATATATATGGAAGAAACTAAACATAACCCCTCTCAAAAGTGATAAACATGTGATTCAAATAGACAAAACCTAGGTGGAAGTTATGGGAGAACTCAAGGATGTCATGATCAGGATGGCAACACACCTGGAATTTGTTCAATTAATTGACATCATTGTAGTAGATATCCAAAAAGCTTATGGATTGATACTTAGTTGATATTGGTCCAAGACATTAAATAGATACTTTAGTACATATTAGTCTCACCTTTGGTTTCCATTAAAGGGACACTCGAATGTGATCAGGATCGACAGGGAGAGATATCTGAAACATACAGTGACCGATATAGAAAACCTCAATGAACCTTCTTCGATAGATTTCCACGTGAAAACCAATTATTCTTGCGACTGCGATTTCGAGAATTTCTCCCCCCTCTCATTTGATGTTCCTCTTACCCAAAAATCTGAAATTATTTTTCAATAAAAATTTTCAACGACGGTGAAGGAATCTGTCTTCTGTCAAGAACCGGTGTTAGAAACCACAAAACATATAGGAGGAAAGGAGGAAAGTGGTAGAAAAAAGGAAAATGATGGTTTTTTCTCAGAAATTTGGACCTTATACTTTGATGGATCTAAATTGAAAGAAGGGTCAAGGCAGGGTGCATCCTCATTGATCCAAAAGGTAAATAAAATTTCTTGTCCTGCAGACTAGAATTTGAATGCACAAACAACACCGACAAGTATGAAGCTCTAGTGCAAGGGATAAAGAAATCCATATAATTAAACATTAAATAATTGAAGGTTTTCAGAGATTCTAGAATCATCATTAGACAAGTAAGGAACACTATACATTTTATCTCTCCCGACCTGAGGAATTATCAATAGGAAGTGCACACAATAATAGAACATTTTGAAGCCTTCAACATTACAACAATCCCTAGAAAAAATAACACTCTTGTTGATTCTCTAGCCACTACTACCTCAAGGTTATCCCCTCTAGAATACTATGAAGCCTCCTGATTCATTGTGGAGCTACTCTACAAACTGTCAGTGCCCAACAATATTTCCAATTGGAAGGTCTTTGAAGGAGATGAATAGAACATAAACGTTTTAACCAATGAGGATAATTTTAAAGATATGGCTATTGACGATGATGTATTTAAGGAGAAATTAGTAGACCTCGACCCTCATGTATAGAAACCTGAATCAGATCGATCGAATAAAAAACCAAGGTATCACTTGATACCAAAGGGAGTATCCAATTTAGAAAACCTTTTTGACTTAAGGGAAAGATTCAAAGGGTCAACGAACACAAAAATGGGAAGTTTTTGTCCCATGTACGAGACTATAAATCTAGGAAACCTAGAAAACCCCAAGAATATAAATATCGGCAAGACAATATCTAAAGAAGAGAGGAAGGCCTATATCAAACTTTTCAGACAATATCAAGATGTTTTTTCATGGTCCTACCGAGATATCAAAACTTATGACACTCATATCATTCAACACACAATCCTGTTAAAGCCTGGAGTGAAACCGTTTTAAAAAAAGCTCCAGAGGTACCACCCATCCCTAGAGGCTCTCATGTGTTAGGATTTAAAGAAGTTACTAGATGCTAAGATTATATTCTAGGTTAGACACTCTGTGTGGGTCGAAAATTTGGTTCCAGTAAGGAACAAGTATGGGGAGATCCGCCTATGTGTAGATTTCAGAAACGTCAACAGAGCTTCAGAAAAGGACAACTACCTAGTCCCACCGATGGAACATCTCTTGCAAACCATGTCTGTTTTTGAGATTTTCTCCATGCTGGATAGTTTTTCAGGTTACAACCAAGTTCTAGTTTCAGAGGAAGACTGTTTGAAAACTACCTTCCGAGCCAAGTGGGGAAACTTTTCTTATAAACGCATGCCCTTTGGGTTAATGAATGCGGGGGAAACCTTCCAAAGGGCCATGGAAGTAGCATTTTGGGGACTAATCAAAAAATGTGTAGTATTTTATTTGGACGACGTGACTGTGTAATCAAAGAACATAGAAGATCACATAGAAAAATTAAGATATATTTTTGAAAGGTGTAGGAAATACCGTATATCCTTAAACCCTAAGAAAACTATCTTTGATCTCAAGGAATGTAAACTACTAGGTCATATTATATCTCAAGCATAATTTCGCATAGACCTAGAGAGAATTAGGGCTATATCTCAGCTTCCATTAACCTACAACAAAAAGGCTATGCAATCCTTCTTTGGGAAAATCAATTTTGTGAGGAAGTTCACCCCCGATTTCATTGAAACTATCAAACCCTTGCAAAACATGATCCACAACGAAGTTGAATTTAAGTGGGATGATGAATGAAAAAGTGCTTTCGGCAATATTAAGGCTGCAATATCTCAAGCTCCAGTGTTGCGAAGCCTTGAATTTAGCCAAGATTCCTTCCTCTATACTTTCTCCTCCGACGAATCGTTAGATGTAGTATGGACTCAGAAGGATGATGACAATAATGAGGCCCCGGTCTCATTTATGAGAACTAATCTGCAAGGGGGGAAACTAATTAACCTACTATAGACAAGTAGTTTTATGCAGTATACAAGGAAGTAAAACACTTCTGATATGATATATTAAAGAACCATACGAAAGTCATTGTGCCTGAACATGCAGTCCAATCCCTATTCCCACAATAGGAGATGGGAGAAATAAGAGGAAAGAGGATGAAAATAGTCAAAGAATTTGATCTAGATATAAAACGTGTTAAACTAGTTAAGGGACAAGGATTATGTAAAATGGAAGTTGAAGCCCAGGACCATGTAAATGAAGACCCCAGGTAGAAGAATGAATTAGCATTATGGTGTGGTGAATCTCCATACATCTCCCTAGGACAAGATTCTTGGTATGAGAAACTAAATTATCTCCTGCATCATGGGACTTACTCAGAAAACCTAAACCCTAGGGAAAGGAGAGCTGTCAGGTTAAAATCAACACAATATCATCTCACAAATTTGGTGCTCTTCTGTGTTAATTATGATGAGGTACTTTTAATATGTCTCGAACGTGAAGATGTATACAAGGTTCTGAAGGAGCCCCATGATGGTCTTGTAGGTGGAAATTTCACAGGAAACACCACCACTCACAAAACATTGAGAGATGGTTATTATTGGCCTAGTTTGTTCAGGGATGATCACACATATGATAGAAACTGTAAGAATTGTCAAATAAGCACAGGGAGGTAAAAGAGAGAAATTTTCCCACTCCAACTTGTGGTTGTCTCGAGGCCATTCGAGCAATGGGGGTCAGATATCATAGGAGAAATTACACTGATTTCTTCAAAACAACATAGATACATACTGACTTCCACAAACTGTTTCATGAAATGGGCAGAGTCCATCCCTCTGAATCATGTAAACAAAAAGGTGGTGATCCAATTCATAGAAAAACAACTGATTACAAGGTTCGGTATGCATTTGGTTATTGCTTTTGATAATGTCGCTTACTTCTCTTCCACCCTATTAACATATTTTTCTTTAGAGAAAGGAATCATAATCAGATACTCTACAAACTACTACCCACAAGGGAACAAAGTGAGAGAATTAACCAATAAGAACCTAGTGAGGATATTAAAGAAAACAATTGCATTCAACCAGAGGAATTGGCACAATTCACTGCATAATTCCTTATGGGATGATAGAGTAAAACCCAAGGAATCTATAGGGAATTCCCCATAATTTATGGTATATAGAATGGAAGCCATTCTCTCGAATGAGCTATATCTTCCATCTCTTTATCTTGCTCATGATCCTAGAGGACAACCCTAATCAGTCATACAACAAAGGATTGATACACTCTTGATGCTGGAAGAAGAAAGGGAGAAAGAAAAATCAAATTTCATATCTCATAAGCAGAGAGTTAAAAGGTGGTTTGATAAGCATAATTCCAAAGAGAAGAATTTTGAAGTAGGAGACTTATTCCTAAAATGGGATAGAGAAACTGAGACGAAGGGAAAACATTCGAAGTTTCAAAATCTATGGCTCAAACCTTTTCATGTAGTCGAGAAAATTGGGGTAGGCACTTATCGGTTGCAAAACATGAGGGGGGAACCTGATGCCTTTCTGGTGAATGGCCAAGCCCTAAAACAATATTTCTGTTAAAAAACAATGTGTGTGTATTTCCACAAAATTTTGTTTTGGGTAAGCTGATTGCAGATTTCTTCATTTTTTGTTTTGTTTGTTATATTAATTTATGCTCTATTGAATTTTGTGTATAGCAAGGAATTGGTTGACCTTATTTCATGCTATATGTCAAACTTTGTTCCTGACTCACACTTACATATAACACAAGAAGCACTGGGAGAATTGCAGTGGTTTGAAGGAGTTATGTATCTAACCTATGAAAATAAACAACCTTGGCAAAGTGATGAAATGTATGTCTAGTTGTATGGTAAAACCTAAAGGGAAATATGGAAATTTAGAAAGGACTGCATGTACCTCGAGACAGAGCTAGAAAAAATTCACCTTAACCATCTCATTTTGCAAATAACATATGTCCTCCTCTCCCACTCACTTAGGGATTTCCCTTGAAATAAAAATCAATTATATGAAATGAGTGCAAAGTAGGAGAGGGTATGTAGATAAATCCATCAAGGCTATGGATGCTCGCTGGAAGTGGAGCAAGGTCTGTGATGTCTCGGTGACTCTGTCAGGTCTATGGATGCTCACCGGAAGCAGAGCAACAATGTAGAAAGTGAATGATGATAACTAAAAGGCCCGATGCTAGTGAATTCTTTACTCGAATCTTGTCAAAGAGGACGTAAGTCATGGTTATAGGAAATGAATGTGGAATAAAGGTCGAAACCCCACAAGCAGGCCCGAATCAACCAACTAGGGATTTAAAACGTAAGGATAAAGAGGCTCTGATAAAACTAGTTAAGTTCTTAACCAGATTTTGCATCAGCTAAGCCCGAGGTAGGAAAAAATATTCTTCTTTCGCCCAATAAGTCACCATTTATTGATCACTCAACACACCCTAAAGAGACTTATCAATTTTTTCTCAGTTTTTGGGTACCACTTGGTATTTTTCACTGTCTGAAATGATTTCATTTTTTGAAATGTATTGTCTTTGTTTATTTTCATGATTCTCATCACCTATCCTATTTTGTTTGAACTTGTGAAACCCCATGACTAAAATACCTTAACACCTAAATTAAGAATCGACAACCAAACACTGCACTCAACGTGCTCAGGTTCGATGTCGGAAAGAATTCAAGTAAGTATAGGAACCACTCAGAAAAAAAAATTCTTTGAGCACCAATCTTCATCGACATCAACATAAGTATTTTTTGGTTTGCACATAAAGTTTTGAAAGATAGCTGATTCCCCTTCGACATTGGTAAAATATGGGGAGAATAGAAAAGAAATCGTTGATAACCAATGCTCGACGTGCTTTATCGGAATCAGGGAAAACCAAGAAGTATATCAACAAACATTTTTAACCACGATAAATTTACCCCTGATCTTCTATCCCCAATGTTTTTTCGACATCGAGATTTTTTCGCCGGAGCCGATCCGAGAGCGCTTTGGTAGGCTTATCGTCGATCGTCGATCCTTGACAATATTTCGGCATTGGCAAGCTAAGGTTTGTTTTAGAATGAATAGCTTAAGGAAAGTCTCGACTCCGACTAAAATGAGTGAAATAATTCACTTCTCTCCAACGCCACGTGTCTTTACCAGGCAAGAAGGTCATACGATCTAGTTCTATCCCAAGTCATTCTTGGTTGCCTAGGCCCTATTCACACCTCTGAGTCATATTTTCCGCGTCAACACTGTATGGTAAGATTGATCGGTGTCAGAGCTTTTACAGGATCAATGAAAATTTTCATAGCATGACCCCGATCCCCCATCCACCCACTGAAAGGGTGACATGATGAGACATTTTTCAGGATTAGATACGATCAGATTTTGGGCATTTATGGATATAATTAATACTCAATCCTACATTAGTTGCTACCTTATGTGCTAGTCAAAACAACAATTTTAAAATCATCGATATACCACATCACAACTCACTCCTCCACCATCAATCCATGATGAATTTAAGTTCTAAAGATTCAGTGACAGATTTATTGAAAATTCACTCATAACCCAAATTGAATGGCTGATGCGACATGATAATATCTTTCCTATTTAAAATCTCTTGAACCATTGTGACCAAATTCATTATACACATAAGAGAATTCCAGAGCATCAGAAGGAACAAGATGAGGAATGAAAAGGCTGTATCGACCTCATGATTATAAAAAAACCAGGTTTTAACAAGATTTAAAGGTATGTATCTGAGTCTGTGAATTCGTTGGATATAATTTGTATGTGTTTGTCCGGTTTTTTTTTACACAGTCTATGAATTTTTGTTTAAGTTGTAGTAACAATGTCGCCGAGAAAGACAACCACCAGACACTCACCAAGAGCACCAAAGATAAAAGAAATAGAGATAAGAGAAGGTTGTTCTCTAGGAACTACGAGGCAATTGGAGTACACCCCTAGGTCGGAACCTTTTGTCAAGACAAAAACAAAGAATGTTTTCATCCAACCTCCATCCTTTGGTGATATAAAGGAAAGCACCAAATCCAAGGTGAAAATCCCATAGTGGGGGGATCTCTTCAACATGATTAAAATAGAAGAATACCCAGAGTAGATCCCACACAACGACCTAGACATAAGGGAACTCAATGACCAGATCTTTCCCAGCATCCGACGGTCATATATACACATGGTGGCGAGAAGAACCCATGTTTTCCCATGCATAGAGGTCTTGAAGTATCTCATTGACCACACAGATGAGCATAAATGTTTGATTAATCATGAGAATGGAGGGTGCGTTAGGGTTTTCCCCCCGACAGAGGTCCAAAAATACTACAAGCTCAGGGACCTAGAGGAGCAGCTCAACATGAACTTCAAGGTAAAGTTCTATGAACCCCATGACACCAATCAATTGAAGACCTCATGGTGGAGAGAAGATGATAAATTCACAAATTAGATCAATGGATGGTACGGGACAATTAACCTGAGGGATCCATACATCTATTTGATGGATCTCATATGTCGGCTATACGGAGAAAAGGATTGCTCCAAGTTTTCAGAATCTTGGATGCCTTTTGCATACATAGTTACAATCACTGGGTGCAACTTCAATTGGGGAGCAATAATCTCCAAAAAACTAAGCACCTTTGTGTAGCAGGCTCATACACCAAAGGAAGGAGAAGCACCAACTTTTTACATGGTCTCGTACCTTCTTGATGTCATGTGCGCTAGGAACGTCTTCACCAGGATGAATATGAGAAAGCATGTTGCAGACCTCCCGGTCCACGTCTACTTCAATGTGCTATGGGAAAAAATGTATAATAAATGTTACTCCCTCATCGGGGATGAATTCATTGCCCGAATTTATTGTATTATTTTTAAGAAGGAATGCCCAAGGCTATCGATGGTAGCCAAGAAAATGATATCCAAGGTAGGAAATTGGTACTTGGATGAGAATGCCACCTACATCAAAGTGTTTGAGCCCACCAGAGCACCACATCTCCTACCAGCCCATGTCCCAAACTGGATCGCTGTGGGATAAATTTCTTATCATACGATCTTCCAGGGCTACAATGCCACCATGGTCAAAGACAAGAAATGATCTTTCATACCCTACAATTTCCATGTAGTATTCTATTTGGTAAAGGATACCTCTCAAGCCAAACAAGAAGGATCGAGCCAACTCGAATTCAGGTTCTCAACAGGTCTATTTTGCAAGCATGATCCAAAGGGCCTAGTCCTGCAACATGATTCACATGTATAATCTTGTTGGATGTATGCTCACGATAAGTTCGAGGACAAAGTATTCACAGAGAACTGATCCAGGTGGATATCAGAGGCCACCCAGCTTTTCCAAATGGCTCAAAACAGTTTTCTGGCCATTTTGGCAATTTACTATTTTTAGCAGGTTTTAACTTCCGGGGCCATTTTGAGGGCCTGAATGAAGTTTTTTTGAGATCGCAGTTCTCAATGATAGCCGAAGGCATGATTTATGCCCCAAAATGA
>JASDQU010314871.1:0-11601 GCA_032191745.1 Picea mariana
GAAAAAGTTGCATCAAAGCACAAAGATTCCTTCTGCACACTTTCCTCTCATGTATCTTGACTTGTTGAACAACCTCTACCTCAACAGGTTCATGATAGACTTCCACAAACTGAGCAGCGCGACGTCTCCAGCAAGACAACCAACTCACCAAGATGCAGATTCAATAAATGCTTTTCCTTCACCCCCGGGAACTCAACGCAATGGAGACCATTTCTTCCTAAGGAGGGAGGATTGATCTAGGTGGATATCAGTGGCCACCTACCTTTTCCAACTGGCTCAAAACAGCTTTCTGGTAATTTTGGCAATTTACTATTTTTAGTAGGTTTTAACTTCCAGGTCCATTTTTAGGGCCTAAATGAAGGNGGAGAAGTTGATGTACTAGCTTACCCAAACGGGGCCCACATGACTTTTGGCGCTTCATCTCCTAGGGTTAGGTTTTTGGATGTCTAGTACTTTTGGAATTCTCGTTTATTGTAAAAAGGCCTTCAAAGCCTCATTGTAATCATCTTCTTGCGAATGCGAGTAGCTGTCACATCTCTTCTCAGAGATAAGCTGCCACCATTCTAGCGAGTCTTTCACTCTGTATTTTTACAGTTTCTGTACATTTCTTTGATTAATAGAAATCATGTATTACTGTATATCTATGTTTATGGTTGCATCTCTGATACATTTCTGTTATATTATTGAATATCTGTAATATCTCTGTGCATTTCTTTATTATATCTCCACTCTCATTTCGTGCCGAAAATTATCCGGATCACACATGGCAACATGGGATTGGTCCATGTAGATGTTGAAGTGTCCTTCAATGCTTAGCATATGTATGATTGAGTTCAATATGACAACTGAAAACTTTGGTGGGCCATCTCCTCATAGGTGGTGATCTCTGATTGGCCCAAAAATACACATCGCCGACTTGTCTGGTATCTCTTAGCTTCATCGGTGTCCAAGTGACTGTTATATTGGCTCCAGGTGGAATTGAGAAAATGGTTGGGTACGCAATGATATGGTGCATGTGTGACCAGGAAAGACAATAATACCATTGTCACAACACTAAGGGAGTGTTTTTTTTTTCATATCTTACCATGTGACACCATGTATTATTTGACATGTATCTCTTTAAAACCGATGTCGCGCCTCAAATTTTTTGTAACTCTCGAATGCCTTTTTGATGTGACATGCACCCTCAATCGATGATCAAGATCGCTTGTAGTCTTTGGATTATCAATCCCACACCTTCACCCGTTCTCTCTCTTTAAGCCTCAGTTATATGATATAGCTCCATTTGGGCAAGGGTTTAAACTTAATTTGGACAAGATAAGGGCCCTGCATGCTCTCGATAAGCACTTGAGTATTGAAACTAAGTCACAGGCCTTTAGGGCTTGATTTTTCACTATAAATGTATTGGCTCCCAATCATATGCATTGCTTCTTTAATGCTTGAGCTCTGTAAGCTCTCCCTCGACCTCTTTCTCTTGAATTATGACCCTTTAATCTCGATCATGGTGCATGCTAATGACTGGATCAAATCCAACACTAACATTGGCTCCAATGGGGACAAAATACCCATGTGGTCTGCTGATAAATATGGACTTAGTGCCTTCTTCTATTGGTTTATGGATTCTACATTCAAACAAACTATTCCCTGTGCACCTAAAAAACTGATTCGAGAGGTGAAGAAAAATTTCTCAATAGCTTAAAATTAAATCCATAAACTCTTTCTTGTGTAAAATATGGTGAATGAAGTAAAATTAAAAATACATAATAGGAATGGAAAAATATTTATTTATGTACAGGGTAAGAAATTTTCAATATTCGGTACAGGATCCCTAACTATTTCACAATCTAGCTACACCAATTCATATGTGTAGTTTTCTTGTGCCACAACTATTTGGAAAGGTCCAAGTCAAATATTCTCAAATTTTCCATGCTTACCCTTTGCTTCTCTTCTATCATCCCACTTTAAGACTAAATCTCATGTCATAAATATTTTCTCATATATTTTTTCAAAGATCTCATTCATTCGGTTCTGGTCGGCTTGAGACTTCAGCTATAATTGATCTCTTACATGATGGAATTCAATCAAGTGGTTGATTCTTCTCTGTATATCATCTGAATCTACCTCTTCATCTTGCAACAATTTCATCACAGGAAGACTGAGTTTTATGGGAAAAATAGCTTCCATCCCATATACCAACTAAAATAGAGACATACCAAGGGACCTTTTGATGTTCACTCTATCTTCCCAAACTACATATTTTAGGTGGGAATCCCAATATTTATTTTTTTGGGATGATATTAACGAGTTTCTTATTGGATGACTCACCCAAGACATTTTCATGTGGATAATATGCAGTGCAATGTCCCAGTTCTATGTTGTAATTTTGAAAAAACTGTAGTAGTTTGGAAGATTTGAAATCTTGGGCATCATCAATTATAATATTTTTGGGGCATCCAAACATCACTATAATTTTCTCCTCAAGGAACTTGATGATGACTGAATCATTTGTTTCACTAGTGGAGATTTCCTCCACCCACTTGGTGAAGTATTATGTGGACGTCAGGATCCATTTGTGTTGCCCACTTGAATTTGGGTAGATTTCACCATTGAAATCTAAACCCCATTGTTGTAAAGGTATTTTTTATTTGACAGGTCTAAGTGGGAGAGGATGCAATTTATTCTTCCCTGCAAACATCTGACACTCTACACATTCCCTAACCATCCAATTTACATCAGAAAATAATGAGGGCCAATAATATCCAACTCTGAATATTTTTTATGTAGTGGCTCTCCAAGCATGATGAACCCCAAATATCCCTTTATGAAACTCATTGATAATATCCTCATTTTCTTCTTCAATAAGGAAATTCAACATTATTCCTACTGGATATTTCCAAAACATTTTTTCTTCCACAATGCATTACTTCACAACTTTGAGCTTGATGGACCTGGCCTTAGCTTTGTCCCATGTTGGTGAGCAAATTAGGCGTTGAAGACATAAAATTACATCTTTTTACCAATAAAATTCATTGAACTTAGGGCTCACCTCAAAATATGGTTCTTGTTTTTCATCCTCTCCTTTCCCTATTTCCATGATGTTCATTGTCATAAGATTTAAATCGATGAACTAGTAATTTGATTCAACCATGAGTTTAGTTATCTATTGTCCTTTTACTAGCTTGGTGGGTTTTATCTCCAAATCATACTCCTTCATTTTGGCAATCCATCTGCCTCTTTTTCCCTCACTATCAAGCTATGTGAGAATGTCTTTAATAGAACTATTGGGTACATAAAAAAATATTTTGGAGTGCAATATATAATCGTTGAAGGATTTTAATGATTTAACCAGGGAATATGCTTTCTTTTCCAACTTACTATATTTTAACTCTACATCTATCAAAGCTCTGTTGAAGAAGGCTATACGTTTCTCCTGATTTTCGTCATTTTTTCTGCAACAGGACAACAACTATAGTATGTTTTGAAGCAAAAGAAAACATGAAATCCTTATCATAATTAGGGCTAACTAAAACTGGGGATTCTCCTAATGCTTCTTTGATTATTTGAAAAGATTTTTTGGCCTCAAGAGTCCACTTCGCTTCATGATTTTTATTTAACATGTTAGTGATATGCCTAACCATATCAACAAAGTTGGGGACAAATCTCCTCAGGAAGTTGTTTTTTCCCAAAAAATATTGCACCTCTTTCCCGTTCCTAGGTATATCTATATTTTTTGTTTCTTCCACTCTCCTTGGATCTATCTTTACTCCTTATTTTTGACACTATATGACCCAAGATTTTTCCCTCATTCGTATCAAAGAAGGACTTCTTTGGATTTAAGAATAGGTCAAATTTACTACACTTTACAAAAGTCTACCTTAAGTGCTTAATGTAGTACTAATCTGTCTTGGAGAAGACAATCATATCACCCAAATATATGACAATGAATGTATCCCTCTCTCCTGCAAAGGCTATATACATGGCTCGTTGGAATGTAGCTCCTAGATTTATCAAACCAAAGGGAATTTTATCATACATGAAAGTTCCCCATGGGGTTGTGAAGGTTGTTTTTTTTCCCAATCATTGGGATGCATTGCTACCTAATTATATCATGAGAAACCATCCATCATGGAAATCCTATTCGTTGCCAAAAAATTTTGAAGTATATGATTCTTCTTGGGAAAATGATAATTGTCTTTTAGTGATAATTTGTTCAAGTTTCTAAAGTCCACATAAAGCCTTGTCTCTCCACTCTTCTTCCTAATTGGGACCATATTTTCTATCCATTTAGAATATCTAATGGGAATGACAATTTGAGCATCAAGTAACTTCCTCACCTCCTTCTCAATTGTTGGTAGCAGCATGTGGTTAACTTGCCTTAACTTCTACCTGAAAGGCTTAGTACCAAGATTCAGAGGTATTCTAGGATGTATGATGTTGGTATCATAGGCCTACAGGTCTTCATACTTCCAAGAAAAGATATCCATACATTCTTTGAAAAATTGCAAGTATTATTCCTTATGCTAGGGGGAAATTTCTTTGGAAAATTTTATGAATTTTGTCCCATATTTTGTCCCAATGTTTCATTCTTCAGGATTGTCATCTTTGGGTAATACTGTAGGCTTTATGGGCATATCATTCCTATTAAAAATCTACTCGGGGGGCACCAGTCCTTTAGGAATAACGTTATTTTTCATTTGGAGGACCTTATGCCTAACCATGTACTCACTAAACTTGGAGGTCATTTATATCTATGTTTCAGCCATTGTTTCCCCATGTTCTTCATCATATTAATCAACATGTGTGCTAGAAAATTCATCTATCACCTCCATGAATATTTTGATATGTTGGTCATCTTCGACCACTTTCCAATATTTTATATTATCAGGGATGGAAGGTTGGTATCTCATCTCAATATCATATATCATCTGAGGAACAATGGGGGTTTTAAATGTGCTATCTAATATTTCTAAGGAATCAACTTTTTTATTAAATTCTGTTGAAATAGAAGTGATATTAAAATATTTACAAAAATTGTCAATTAAATCCCATACCTAATTCTTGTAAGCCCTCATCCTAGGAGCCTTGTCTAATAGCATCCTTTGATTTTATGAACCATAAGTTCCAAGTCTCCAAAAGCTACCAACTAGGTGATTTTCATATTCCTTCCTACCTCCAAACCAAGAATCATGGCTTCATACTCATATACATTGTTAGTAACCTCAAACTCCAATTTGTAGGGAAAATGCATTTCTTATTTTTTAGGGGAGATGAGGACTATTCTAGCTCCCACTCCTTACTTTTAATATGCTCCATAGAAATACATCTTCCATATACAATGGAATTATTGGTTATGGCTCATAACCATACTTACAGGAGTCGAGACTTATTTGTATTCTTCATTTACTGTGAGGATGAAACAACCCAGGTCTTCCTTAGAAGCATATATGGGGTGATTTACAAAGTTGTTTTGGTCACTGACCACATAATAAAAATTTATTTTTCTTTACAATATTTTATTTTCTCCTCCAAAGACTAGCACATTAACATAGGTCATGTCCATCTGCATCGTACCTCCCATATTTCTTTCCCAAGTTCTAGATAATATAGTTCCATAGTTTGCAAGTACATAAGCTAACACCACATCCATCATGATACTCTTAGCAGGCAGTTGAGCCAAGGTAACCACCATGTCTTTGCCAAGCATTAAAGGAGTAGAGGCCATGGTAAATATTGGTTATTTCTAACCCTAACTTCTTCATTACTACCTCCTTTGGAATAAGATTATGAGATGCTACAGATTCAAGCATACGATTGTGTAGCATTTTTTCATGGATATGTAGGGTCACATATAAAGGTGAAACTAACTCTTCTTCATCATCTATGTGAGGACCAAAAACTATAGTGGGGGACTTATCTTGCAAATTTACAGTGTCAGGAGGGCTTATTGGGATCTTCCTCTGTATGGATTTTTCAATCTGCTTATGGTATGATGGATTTTAATCCAATTCATCCAATGGGACTAGGATCCTGATTTTGGAAATATCTTTCTCAATATTGAAGGGTGGAACTGAATCCTCAAGTTCCTTTACCTCTTTCTTTGTATTTGAAGTTTCACTAGCTTCTTTAGTCTTGATAATATTTTTTAGTTCTTTGACTTCTTAGAAAGACTTGGTTTAAGATTCTTAGTTTTTGGTTGATTGTATTGGTAAATAGATTTATTCCTAGGTCTGATATCATACTTCTTATGCATCTCATCCTTTAGTGCATAAAAAAAATCATGTACTGAGCAGAGGAAAACACTTCTTCATTAGATCTGCTTTTGGGGATTTGCTTCTTGATGCTGAGGGAGTATTCATAACCATCATGAGTTAGGTGCATGGTATTATTTCCCTCTTGCAACAAATGTATGTATTTTGGATTATCAACATATCCTTCATATGTTTCTTCCTCCACCAAATTATTCAGATCATTAGTTCATACATGAGATTGAATGGGTTGCTCATCATTTGTTCTTTCTCTCCTCACAATTTGAGGATTAAAATGACTCCTAAATTGATTAGGATTCCTCACCCCTCCTCTTTTAGGGACATTGTTAGAATTACCATTCTCCATATCAAATCTAGACATTTTGTTTGTCATATTTCATTCATTTGAGCTTCATGAGCATTTTTGGATGGATCTGAAGGATCACAGCCTTCATTAATTTTATTCTTATCTTCTTGATCATAATTTTTCTTCATCTTTCCTGATGCAATCATATTTCCCTCAATATCTATTGCATCATCTTGCATTATTAGCAAATTGGGGGCTCTTTTTTCTCTTAATGCCATGGAAAAAGTTGCGTCAAAAGCCCCAACATATGTGACTTCGGCTACTTATTGCAAAGGATTCATTTCTCTTGTAATCTTGTTGTAATTATTATTAAACCTTACATTAAAATCAGCAATAGACTCATTTTGTTTAATTTTGAGGGAGATAAACTTAGTCGAGTAATACAAGTTATACCTCTTCTCCCCCTATTGCTTCATAAACACGGACTCAAGAGCCTTCCAACTGTCGATAGAGTTTGTGGGGAGTTCTTTGAATCATTTACGAACATCCTCCTCTAGGTTTTGGATAACCAACCACATAAAGACATTGTCATGCTCCATGAAAAAGGTTATCAATGAAATCCTGGAAGGTTGTTAGGTGTTCTTCAACAGATAGGGTTGGTTCACCATTGTACTTGGGAAACAACTTCAAGTAATTTTTAGGTAGGTCATGGATGTGAGAATGTATTTAAAGAGATCAATAGAGCCATGAACTAATGGTTTAAAGGTGGTTGGGGATGTTGATTTCCCCCAACTCTTCTTCCTCCTAAATTGGCCATGAGTTTCTGCAAGATAATGTTATGGGATTCAACAAATGGAGGGTTAATAGGGTTTTTCAGGAAGGTCTTAAAGGAAGAGTTCACTTCTTGAAAAAATACTAAAGATGAATTCTCTAGATATATCAAGGGTTCGGGAGGTAGCTTAGCAACATAAGTCGAAATAACATGCATATCAACTAGCTCCAATGATTCACTACCTACATGAATATAAAAAGGAGAAGTTTCTAAATTAGGATTAACCGGAGGAAAAGATGTTTTACATTCTCTGATATTTCTCCAGGTCATGAGTTTCTCGAGGTCTGAGTATATTGGAGTACACTCAGGATATGGGTTGTTTCTAGTATATCTTTTATTATATGCCATATCTTCTTTCTATAGATTCTCCATGTGAAATAACTAGCAGTCAGGTGTTTGAAACTCATTCACCTTCGAGCATTAGATCTGCAATGTCATATCCCCAAGGAAATATATCTTCAAATTTCAATCCTCGACAATGAAACCATTTCAGATGTTGTCCCTTGAGATTTTCTAGGCTATAAATGGAACTATGTCGAGGCACCTCAAGGGATAAGACCCATAATGGAAATATTCCACTGCAGACATGTGAACTTTCCCTTAGATTACAGACCCCTATACCAAGACATAAATTTACACTTGGACACTACCATTCCTATAAATTCATTTTGTCCATCAAAAAAGAGAGAAGGAGGGGAAGTATGATGCACCTCGTTTATGATGTTTGTCCTAGATGCTCCAATCCTTGAGATTGAATTCAGTCTCAACAAAAATCCATACCTGCAATGAACAATGAGAAATAAATGACTATATCCTACTCTAATGGATTAGACAAAGAAAATGTATCTATGTAAATTAAGTCAAACATAGACAAGTACATGAAGACATACACTTGAAGGAAATAGGCCAAGTATATTAAATGAGAACCAAGAAAAATTGCATACCATGAATGATGTCAATTGCAACTCCACCAATATCTCCTCATTCAAACTCTTGCATGAATCCCAAGATCATAAGTTTGATATCTATGTCTGTGTTTCTTTTCACCTTGGAAAGCCCTCAATATATATGCTTGAGAGGAACAACAACCGTGAGTATATTTGGGGATTATTTGAGGATATGACTCCTTTAGGTTAGGATCTGATCCTAGGATATTTCCATAGGATAAAATTCAATCCAAACCAACACTACTATATATGACCAAAATTTCCACAGTTTTCCGTTGCTATTGCCACACATATCCGTCGCACTTTCCACAAAAGCAAAGAAATTTTTTCGTGGAAATTTTTTCGTCAATATATCCATGAACCAGGTATTTGTGGAAACAATGAAGAAATAAGCCATCCATGTGTCATCATTCTAAATATAGTTTTACCTTAAAAATCATGGAAATAGCGACAAAACATCGTCACAATAGGGATGAAAAACTCTACTAAAGTAAAAACTTTACCAACATATTACGACGCAGATGCCATGTGTGCGATGAAAAAGAGTGGAAAGTTGCGACGAAAAATCATGGCAATAGAGACGAAAAATCTTGGCAAAGAAAAAAATCACGAAGATGTTATGACACAAATGTTATATATGCGACTAAAAACCGTGGAAAAGTGTGACGAATTTTCGTGGAAATAGCGATGAAAATCCTTGTCAGAGTAAAATCGTTACCTTTGGCTTGTGACAAAATTTCGTCGATATTGTCACACTTACTGTAGGTTTTAAAAAAAAAAATCTACATAGTGCACAAAGCCTACTCATGGTTCCTATATTTTACTAGTATCCATAGAAAGAACCCCTACAAAATAATTAAGGATTGGTCTAGGAATTGTTCAAGCTTCTTGAGAGTGAAAAGATTCAAAAATATCCCATGACACTATTTTTCCTTCCTTGACCATGTTCAAGGACCCGTGATGAATCCTTGGTGTGAAAAACCTCCTAATGGCATATGTATCCAAATTTGGTGCCAAATACCCCTACATAGTTCATGTGTTGTGGTTTGTGGGTGTTGTTCATGGTGATCAAGATCAAGATGTTATTTTTAGGACCTACGGCCTAATTATTTTCCTCCCTTAAGAATGGAACTTGAGATCAATAATTTTCATTTGGGGATTAATCCCCTTGTTACCCCCATTTACCATGTTTAGGACTCAAGACCCATTTCCACTACACAAAAATTACTCATGGCACCTATATTCCACTTGGATGCTAAAGAACCCAAACCATGGCCATAAGAACCATTCCTAGTTTGGTATCAAGACACATTCTTATTTAGGCCAAATAGTGGGTGTGTGTTGTGGTTTAATCATGGTAATTGTATGCATACAGTAGGCCAAATATACCCTATATGGGTCCCATACGATGGTTTGAGGACATGCTCATGGTGTTATAGCTTGAGAAAATACATGGGTTGTAGGTGTTTAAGGGAACAAGGCTCTTAATGTCTTCCCTTGACCTTGGTAAAACATCAGGATCCACTCTTGGTTCACAACTCACCTAGTCACAGCACCCATATCCCACTTAGAGGTGAATGACACAATACGAAGGTCATATGTGGTGGTTCAAGGACTCTTCCATGGTTCTCAATCCTAGAAGAAAGGTCTAATGTTTGCATATATTGTTTCCCTCCATTGACTATGGTAAATATGTTATATTATAGTGCACAAAACCTACTCATGGTTCCTATATGTTACTAGTATTCCTAGAAAGAACCCCTACAAAATAATTAAGGATTGGTATAGGAATTGTTCAAGGTTCTTGAGACTGAAAAAGATTCAACAATATCCCATGACACTATTTTTCCTTCCTTGACCATGTTCAAGGACTCGTGACAAATCCTTGGTGTGAAAAACCTCCTAATGGCATATGTATCCAAATTTGGTGCCAAATACCCCTACAAAGTTCATGTGTTGTGGTTTTTGGGTGTTGTTCATGGTGATAAAAATCAAGATGCTATGTTTAGGGCCTAGGGACTAAGTGTTTTCCTCCCTTAAGAATGGAACTTGAGATCAATAATTTAAAAAAAACATGAGAAGTTGGATGTTGGGATTTGTGAGATCTTCTAAAACAATAGGTATGATATCCACCATTTCTTATTGCTATAAAAATTCAGTAATATTATAACATTGTGAATTGAAACTTATCTTAGGTAAACATTAACCATACAAAGGATTTTTGTGCAATATCTACACTAATGGAAAGTTTTGAGAAGAACTTGTACACAATGGATTCAACCATGGGAGTGGATTGGGGGACATAATTAGAATTACGGTAATAGGGATCTATGGAATTAAGTGGATCATCTCCCACCATGATTTTATAATTATTATGAAGTGGGGTATATTGAAAGGAATTACTTATATCCTCACCATTCTTGATGTGGGTACTACCAAAAGACAATACATAATACACATGATTGTGTGTAATTGATTAATAAATGGGAGGAACAATACATGAGATAGAGTAGTGATAATATGGTGAATTGTGAGATTTATATCCATGGTGAAAATATAGTAGGTTTTGCTTGCATTGGTATCAATATAATCACCTAGTTTGGAGCCAATTCTATCACAAACATGAGAGATGGAAATCAAGGACCCATATATCAAGCTTTATAGTGAGCACCAACATTTGATGTAATATGAAAGAAAGGTTACTTTAAATATGTAATTAAGGTGATGGAGGAAGTTATTCATGCTAGAAACATAGGTACTATGAATGCAATAAATAGAAAACCTTCCATAATTTGGCCACTAAGCCAATGCATGATTCTACTAGTATATATAGTGGAAGATGAAGTTAAAGAATTTTTGAAAAGTTTTCTATAGATAATAGACAATGATAAATCCACAAAATTTAAGGGAGGTCCTTGGGACAATTTTAGAGTCACCAATAGAGGCACAATATAGGTCCTTAAACCATGTCCAGTGAACAAGGTATGGAAAATATTTTTTCTTAAATGCATTGATTCAATGATATGAAGTGTGAGAAGTTATGCTCAACTTCGGGTTGGATATTAACATCTTACTGAAGTAATCATGGGAACTCATGGGATGACCAAATTGGGTCCACTTTTCTATCTAGTGGTAGTTGGTGAACCAATAACACATTTTACCCATTGTCAAATTGGTGAGATGGAATTTTATCTTGATTGTGTGAATATTTATGCTTACTTTGAGTTCATTGACATAGTAGATGAGAAATATCCATACCTAGTATTGTAA